>PVJC01002438.1:0-79552 GCA_004026665.1 Murina feae | reverse complement strand
GGGAAAAAAGGAAACACTTAGGAGCATACTCAGTGACTTCATGGACTAACTCTTCTGTAAATTGATAACATGTTTTCCGTAATCTTCCCCTCAACGTGCTAATGGACTAGATGGAGGGACGTGGGTATGTTCCTTTGCCTGTGTATCCGTCCCCCCTATCTCCCCGGCCTGGTTTTCCATCTCCCAACCCTCCCCCACTTTTCCCATCAATAGGGGACGTGGAGCATTCTTTAGAATGGGATTAGTACAATCTCCTGGCCCCTTTGCAGGCGGGAGACAAGCCGGTGCTGAGAGGTTAATGGCTGTGCTGGAATCTTGTCAGTTGAGCCTGATGAATGTAGACTTTGCTGCTGGCCTTTGAAGTCTGTTCTTTTATGGTCCCAGACAATGCAGAAGCCAAACCGAGACCTACCCCGACTGCTGCGCGATTACAGTTTTGGGAGCTTTTTGAAATGTACATGATGCCAATTTGGGAAAAGCTTCCTTCAGGAAATATTGTTGCTGCTGTGGCATTTTGACATAATCTCGCAATTTACTCCGCCTCTTCCCAAGGATTAGCAGATTTAATGTGACACTACCTGGGTCCTTCGGGCCTGTCACTTTTGCCCCCCGGAGCTACCCTGGTTTGAGCCAAGGGAAGCTTACAACGCATGTAAGCCAGTGTTACATGGGGCCCTTGTCCCAAGGCAGACCCTGCGTCCATAGGTCGGGGTGGGCCCAAGTCTCTGCACGCCTGACAAGCCCCCGCACGCTGCTGTGGCTGGTGGGACCCTACTTTGGGAATCGCTGTCCCCAAACTCCAGGACTCCTGAGTGGAATCCCCCAGATTAATCAGGGAACCGTCAACATGCAGATTCCTGGGCACCACCCCACAGACACGAATCTCAGCCTCTGGGTTCAGCCCAGGAGTCTGCATTTTGAGACGCCGGCCCCATGATTTTGCTGCTCAGATTTTGAGAACTGCTGCTTGATAGTTATCTGAGGCCTTTGGAAACCCCACCCCCGCATCTGTTCCCCATCCAGGCCGCCGGGAGCACTGGGCTCTGAGGCTGGCAGCTGAGGTGGGAATGAAGGCAGCTGGAAGTAAAAGAAAAACAAACCTGAAAAGTGTCTCTCCCTGCACTTCAGAAGGATACGATTCCTTTCTGGAAAGCTGAGGGGTTTGCAGACTAACCCCCAGAGGTGGCAGCGGACTGTAGGTCTGACAGCATTGCTGTCAAATGTTGAGCTGGCGTCCACCTCCTTCAGCTCTCTAATTAAGGGTGTTCTGGAGAAAGTCAGGTCAGCAGTGCCATTAGCCACTCTGGGCCCGCTCTGCGCTCAGATGGGTATCAGGGAGGCCAGCACGATTTCTGCTACTGTCATCAAAACGGACATGCGGCAGGGGAGGGCCCTCCCAGCCAGAACAACAGGCTTTGTCTTTAGAATTTAGCCCTTTCTCTTTTGGAGTCTCACCTCCCACTCCCTGCCCAGACACGCACCAGTGCCCTTATTTACTTAAGGTGCGACTTTCCCACACATCATTTGCATAGTCTCTCAACCCATCTCCTTCTCCCTGCCTTGAAGGAAAATCAAAACAGAACCTTCTAGCTGAGGAAGTTCAGGTTGTGCCCTGCACCAGAAATAGTGGCATGGCAAGTTACCTGTAAGTTGTCTTTTGGATTATGTATTACAGAGGTGATTGTTGTTTTTTCCCTTCCACATGAGAAAACTTGATGGGTCCTGTAGTTCCCAGGTCGACTTAGAGTCCTTTTCCTAGGCACATATGCACGCTTTATTGCAAGGCTGCCAATAATATCAAATTTAATTATGAATCATCATGTGAGGGAAGTCACTTCAATTTCTCATGAGAACCTTAATCATATACTATTAAACTAGGATAACTTTGTGATGCCTCTTTTAGGGTCAGTATTTTTATTTGTTTTCTTTTGAAGTCATCCGTGGCCTCTTGAGGTTCCTTTTTTTTTTTTTTTTAATGCTTGGGGATCCAGCTCTCATTAATTAGGTGAGGCTGGGTCCTCAGCTGCCTCTTCTTGCTTTTATTAGACAAACTGAAGAGATATAACTATCCTTAATTTGGAAGGGAAGACAAGAAGGCGATTAGAATATTGCTACTTTCATGTCAATTTCCTCTCAATATCTTTCAAGCTAAGAATATCACATTTTAAAATCAAATGGGTCCCCTCCCATCTCCCACGGACTTGGATGTTCAGTTTTTAAAACTGTATCACAGATGATTTAGCTCACTCCTTTAAATAGTCACTTGTTACCTAGACTGATGTTTAGTGTTACATAAACCAGAATCCTGTGTCAGATTAATATTGAACCCCGAATTCCAGTGGTTCTCTGGATGGGGTGTGGCCCACTTGTTGGTGGAGGTTGGGAAGCAGGCAATCTCCTCGGCCGTGGCGATTAGCTGTTAGCCGGGTCCCTAGAATTTTCCCATGACAAGAATTTGCTAGCCTGCCTCCTGCTTTCTGGAAACCAAAGCCTTTCCTCTGGGGGTGCCTATTCTCCACAGTTACAGCTGAGCAGCTCAGTGGGGGAGTCGGTTCCGAACATGGTGTTTCCCAGGTCCCAGTATGGAAACACTTGCCTCACCCCACCTTCCTTCTACCCTCAGGCCTGCCCAGTCCTCCCTTCCTGCTTGAAAGCTTGATTTTTGAGAAGGCAGTTACAGTTTCAGAAGGCCTGAAACTTGAGGGGGGAGTGGTTGAGACCCTGCCCTCTCTCCCATCCCAGGTGGAGGTTTGTGTTTGTGTTTTTGTTTGGGGATCAAAGGCACCATTTGGCCTCGAAAGAGTCCGATTAATGAGGAGCTTAGAAAGGTAACTCAACTCCCTTCCCCAATACTAGATAAACTGAATTGACCTTTATTTATTTATTTATTTTCCTGGCAAAGTGAGAAATGTCTATAAAATAAATTAGCACAAGCAGCCGTGGTTATGGGTCATAAATTACCTATGGAATTGGTTCCGAGAACTCTTGCTTCCCTCACCCTCCCTGCAGGAGCGGGATCAGGGATCCTACCCTCCTCTTTGCCAAAAGAGGCACCCCTTTCCCTCCTTGTTTGATTCCATAAAGCCTCATCGTGAGGCTGTTTCCTGCCGCACTCGGTGTCCTGTTGCATTTTTGTTGCTGGGGTCGTGACTCACTGTTTAGACAAAGGTCTGAGCCAAGCTGCTGTGTGAAATTGCCCAAAGTGCTGTGTTTGCGGAGACTTTCACATGGCTATTGTTGTCACCAGAGAGCCCTTCCTTTCCCTCTATAGTCAGCCCTGGGCTTGATTTATTCCACCCTCGGCTCATTCCTGGGAGCCTGAGAAGAGTGGCTTTGTGCAGGGCAGCCCCACACTGGCCTCTCTCCCTGAACAGCCCTCCCTTTGTCATGCGTCGCCTGGGAGGGGACCTTGGCCCAACTATGAAAATGTTTGTTTAGAGGGAGCCCCAGACAAACCTGGAGAGTCTAAAATCCTGTCCCCACAAGACAAAACAGAAAAAACACTGCGCTCTGCAGCCTGGTCTGGTAATGGCACCATCTCCCTGCGTGTTGTAGAGACTAAAGGAAGGTGTGCTGTCTGTCCCCAGGTGCCAGTATGGCTGGCAGGGCCTGTACTGTGACAAATGCATCCCGCACCCGGGGTGCGTCCACGGCACCTGCAACGAGCCCTGGCAGTGCCTCTGTGAGACCAACTGGGGCGGACAGCTCTGTGACAAAGGTACGCCTCGGGGAGGGGCCCTCAGGGACGGGGCCCCTGAGGATGGGATGTTCGGGAAGGAGCATGAGGTCTTGGGGGTGGGATGGCAGCCATTTGCCTTTATTATTTCTTTATGTTTATTTGTAGGGTGTCTTTTCAATTATGAATCAGGACTCTGCTTAAATTTGTCTTTAGGCTCCAGTTTGTGTTTTTTTTTTTTTTTCTTTTTTTATTAAGGCATAATTGACATACAATAATAGGTGTACAGCACAGTGATTTGCAGACATTGTGAAATAGTCCCCACAATAAGTCTGGTGACCATCTGCCCCCTTACAACGTTAATACGATGTTATGGACTGTTCTGCTTTACATCCCCGTAACTTATGACTTCCGGCATTTAAAAGAAGGGGACTGGAAGTGCAGCGGGTTGGCAGTCTTTGCATCTCTGAGCTGCTGAATTCTGTGGGATCTTCTTGGCAGATCTCAATTACTGCGGGACCCACCAGCCGTGTCTCAATCGGGGAACGTGTAGCAACACGGGTCCTGACAAGTACCAGTGTTCCTGCCCTGAGGGCTATTCAGGACCCAACTGTGAGATTGGTAAGTGGTCCAGGCGGAATGAGAGCCCTTCGTTTAATTATTTTGTAACTTGGCTTTAAAAAATATACTTAGGGACTCATAAAAAGATGAGCATATCCTCCAAAGTGAAGACTTGCCATGTCAGCAGTCCTGTGGGTCTTCGAAACTTCCTTCAGATCGCTTGCGTGTTTTGGGTGATGCAGACGGGCATGGGGGGCAGTGTGTTTGTGATGCCACGACCCTGACTCTAAGGTGCCTAGGGATGTGACTGGAAATAGTGAGAGAGAGGCCTTCCTTTCTTCCCTAGACACAGCAGGCTTATATCACACACTTGCTTTCAGTTTTTGAAATGACTTTGAGCTGGTGGCCCAGGTGTGGGATCTGGGTGTGGGGAGAGGGTGTAGGTAACGTCTCTTGCTGATTGCCATCCTGGTCTTTGCAGCGGAGCACGCCTGCCTCTCTGATCCCTGCCACAACAGGGGCAGTTGCAAGGAGACCTCCCTGGGATTTGAATGTGAGTGTTCTCCAGGCTGGACCGGCCCCACGTGCTCCACAAGTAAGTTGAATTTCAGCCTGTGTCCTTTCTAGAAGGTCATTGTGTGGAGGTTTGGGGTCGGGCAGATACCTGGGCTCGTGGTCCAGTGTGAGGTCTTGGTGAGGGGTGTCCTGGTGGGAGGGGAGGCATGCAGCCTGCAGTCTAGTGGGGAGTATAGCTTGAGCTCCCGGCCCTTGTACTTGGAAGTCCCCCCATCCTCCCTGCTAAGTGAGCCCACGTGTCTGCTACTGAAAGAAATGGGCTCACGGCATAGCTCCTAACTCTGCATGTGCTCCCCGGAGCTCTGCTCCTCCAGATAGAATCACGGAGCAATCTCTGCAGGGGAGGTCATCACCCCTGAATTTTGCCGTGAGAGCAGGTGGCCCTGAAAGAGGGACTCGAGCTATAGAGCCAGCATGGCTGCCATATTGGGCTGCCCATCAGAGCCAGTGGGTGCTTGACAGTACAGTTCTCCGTGTCCCACAGTTTCCCTTCGGAATTAGGGAGTCATATCCTTTTTAACAAGACATGGGTTTCTGAGGTGCAGCCAGGCCAGAGAAAACCACTGTCATCAGCACCCGAGGGCAGCGGGCAGCACGGCTGAGGATGTGGGTTCTGGGGTCGGATGGCCTGGCTGGCCCTGTGGCCTCCACCCATCACTTGTGGGACTCTGACCACAAAACTTCCCCGTGCCCTGTTCAAACGTCAGTGCCCATCTCCTGGGGTTGTGAAGACTCGGTGAGCAAATTCACGGAGAGGGCCTGGCACCTCCTAAGTGGGCCGTGGATGAGTGGTTAAGAGGCCTCCACAGTGCAGTGCAGAAGTGGGGCGTGGGGCCCCCGGGCATGTTGTTTTGGGACAACTCTGAGCAAATGCGAAGAAGAATAAGCTTTTCCACCATGAAAGCAGAGTTCTTTTTCCTTAGTTGTTCTTAGCTTCCTCTGAGCCATGATGAAACTTTTCTTTAAAAATAGCCCAGGGGTTGATGCTCTGGGGATCCCTGCCTGCTTAGGTTGGGGATTAAATGATCTGGGGCAGTGGGGGATTTAAAGCTAAAATCAGTCCCTTACAGCAGGTGTCTGGCTGTTGAGTGCAGGCCCCTCATGTGGTATTAAATTGTCTTAATTGTCAAACGGATTGAGCTTAAATTGCCAACCCTCTTCCATTCTTCTCAGACATTGATGACTGCTCTCCGAATAACTGTTCCCACGGGGGCACCTGCCTGGACTTGGTTAATGGATTTAAGTGTGTGTGCCCACCCCAGTGGACTGGCAAAACGTGCCAGTTAGGTAAGCACGTGCCTGCACCAAGGTTGGCTTTGGTCATCAAAGCCATCGAGGCAGATGAGCATGTGGCCCACGGTGTGGGTCTGCACACGTCATCCTTGAAAAGTAATTTATTATCGAGAGTCCAGCTGGCCGGCTGGCCTGGGAGAAGGCGTTCGCATGCAAATGGCCGAGCCCTTTCAGGCCCTGTGGGAAAGTGGTGGGACTCCTTGAACGATGTCAATCGTCTGTCCGAGGAGTGTTCAGCTGGGCTCCAAACGGGGATGATCTCATGAGGAATGAGCTGTCTGCATTCTTCTTGCCACAGTTAAAGCCCAGCAACTAGGCGGTGCCAGGTTTTGCACAGAAATGCCTGGTGGCTTTCTGCTGTTCCGCTGGACCCCTTGTTCACCAGCAGCCAGAGAGTCATCCATTAGCATTCCTTCTTGGATAATGACTAGGGAGAGGGATCGGAGGCTCAGAAGAGAGGGGACCTAGGATCTGTTACTTAGCTTATTAAACTGTCTCCTATTTTAGACAAATGATAGGGGCAGTGTTTGGGGGGGAGGGAAGGGACCTGGGGGAGTAAAACTCCTTTCCTTGCTGCTCATCCTCATTTTCTTTCAGATGCAAATGAGTGTGAGGCCAAACCCTGTGTGAATGCCAAGTCCTGTAAGAATCTGATTGCCAGCTACTACTGTGACTGCCTCCCAGGATGGATGGGCCAGAACTGTGAGATAAGTGAGTGACTCTGTTTTGATTTTGACTTTCATGAAACATGGGTGTTGAAGGCATTTGCCAGTCCATGGAAGACTAGGGTGGTAAGAGGAACCCCTGGTGGAAGAAATGTTTTAGAAGAGGGAGTGATCAGTGCAGAAATGGAAACATGGCATTTATCAGGCCCATTAGCCAGGGAAAGGGCCCCATTCTGATAAGATGGCTAAAACAAGGTGAAGTTTCACCAGCTCAGTCTTGGAAGAATGAGGGAGGGTTCCCACCCAGGGCAGTAACCTTATCTTGCTGGAAGCTCACAGGAAATCTGATTTGAAGGGTTTATCTGTTTGGACTGAGAAGGCTTTTCAATTAAGCCCAATTTCAATGTAAATTGCCTCTTTAATATGATGGCTTGTTGTTGTTTTTTTAGATATTAATGACTGCCTTGGCCAGTGTCAGAATGACGCCACCTGTCGGGTATGTAAATCTTCACTTAGATCGAAACCCTAATGATCAAAAGCTAACTTAAGATTGATGTGACCCTGGGAGAGCTCTGGGAGGTTTAAAAATGCAGGTGAAAGTGGCTCTCTGGAAGTGTCCCCTGGGCCCAAGTTACCCCAGCCTCCGGGAGTCATCTCCAAGGCACGTTGTGGATCAGCTGAGCTTCAACAGTCACGCTAAACCGTTGCAGCCCTGTGTTGTGGATACATAGAAAGCCTGTGTTTCTCCCCCTCCTTCTCCTCTTCCAGGATTTGGTTAATGGTTATCGCTGTATCTGTCCACCTGGCTATGCAGGCGACCACTGTGAGAGAGACATCGATGAATGTGCCAGCAACCCCTGTTTGAATGGGGGTCACTGTCAGAATGAAATCAACAGATTCCAGTGTCTGTGTCCCACTGGTTTCTCTGGAAACCTCTGTCAGGTGAGCCATGCTGGAGCCTCTGGCCGAGTTTTTACAGGGAGTCTCCTCCTGTTCCCCCCCCCCGTCCCCCCTCTTCTTCCCCTCCCTTCACCTTCCCTTTCTCCTCCCTCCCCTCACTCCACTCTTGACTCTGTGAAATCTATTAACCCCCCATTGGCTAGGGATCTTCGCTAGACAACTGGTGGAGAGAGATGGAGTGGCTTTCTTGGTAGTGTCAGTAGCCTGTCCATTTCATCTCTGCCACTCAGCCCTCTCCGATTCTGCTCTGCTCTTCCCAGTGTCCACCTGGACAGTGTCTAGGACCTAGCTGTGTGTTATGCAGGCTGTTCTAATAGAAGCAGATGAAGGGGTCAGATTCCAGTCAGTGTCCGCTGCCCCCGAGACGGTATAATCACACCTTTGTCTTCCTGTTTCCTCTCCCACTGCCCTGCTCTTTGTAGCTGGACATAGATTATTGCGAGCCCAACCCCTGCCAGAACGGTGCCCAGTGCTACAACCGTGCCAGCGACTATTTCTGCAAGTGTACCGAGGACTACGAAGGCAAGAACTGCTCCCACCTTAAAGACCACTGCCGCACGACCCCCTGTGAAGGTACCTTCCTCCCCCGGCTCCTGGCCTGTGTCCAAGGCTTGCTCCTCTGTCACTGCCCCTTCATATTCTGAGAACTAGTGTAAGTGAGGAGATCAACCCCCTAATCTGACTGCTGGGGGAAGTCCGAACACATGGAAGCAATCGAGTTGGGCCTGCCTGTGAGAGAACCATGCCTGCAAGTAGCCCAGGGGAGAGAATGAAGCTCTCTCAGCATTCCTAGTCTGGGGTGGGCTGATCCGAAACGCTGAGACAAATTCCTCGGAGCAGCACTCTCAGGAAGACTTCCTGTGGCAGTGGAATGCCCCGTGTCTGTGCTGTCAGGCACAGTAGCCGTAGGCCACGTGGCGTGTGGCCAGTGGAGCATTTAGAGTGTAACTTGTGCAGCTAGAAACTTTATTTTACTTAGTTTTACATGGTTTAAAGTTAAGTAGCCACGTGCGGCTCGTGGCTGCTGAATGGAGGAGCCCCATTCAGGTTCTGGAAGGGTGTCCTTCCGAGCCTGCCTTGAGCACGATGAAATGGGGAGTGAAGCTGGTTCTCCCTTGAGCTACTTCCACCAAAGAGTCCTCCCGGGTGGGAGGAGAGGAGGGGCCCTCAGGCACAGAGGCTTTGCTAGCCACGTGGGGAAACTCAAAGTTAAACGTTCCCGTCGGCCTGGCATCAGATGCTGTCACAGTGTGACGTGGCATGCTGCCAGAGGCTTGGCCCCCAGGTGCCTCTTGACTCCTTACCCTCATCACAAAGGTGCCCGTCACTAGGAGCGCAGGCTCGGCGTACGTCCTCGGCGTGAGAACGCCGCGTCCTGTGGGTCAGCGGCCATAGTCTGATCCCGAGTGTGTCTTCTAGTGATTGACAGCTGCACGGTGGCCATGGCCTCCAACGACACGCCTGAAGGGGTGCGGTATATTTCCTCCAACGTCTGTGGTCCCCATGGGAAGTGCAAGAGTCAGTCGGGAGGAAAATTCACGTGTGACTGTAACAAAGGTTTCACCGGGACGTACTGCCACGAAAGTAAGACTTTCTCCCTGCCTCTGCCAGCTTGGGGGGTGCCGTTTGTGTCTCAGTTGTTTCCATGGAGACGAGTGAAGGTTTGCGGTTCTATCCGGGATCTGAGACTGAGTGTGTTTAACTTTTGATCATGGATGCCACCTAGCCTTCAGCGCATTCATCTTAGAATGTTCTGGAATCCTTGTAGTTCGGGTGGTCTCGCTTTCTGCGGGAATTTCTTCCCCACCCTCAGAGCAGCTTAGCCTGTGAGGGCATTAGATAACAGGGACAGTGCTCAGGAGAGCCCGGTGCATTTGAGAAGCAGTCCTGATGGAATTGAGGGTTTTTGAGCCATTCAGTGTGTCTGTCTCCTCAGCTGGAGGCCTGTGAACAGTGCCTGGCTTTCCTGGTCCTTTATTGACCAGCCTTTTCCTCTCTTTCTCAGATATTAACGACTGTGAGAGCAACCCCTGCAAAAACGGAGGCACCTGCATCGATGGCATCAACTCCTACAAGTGCATCTGCAGTGACGGCTGGGAGGGAGCCTACTGTGAAGCCAGTGAGTCTGCCCTTGGGACAGACAGCGCCGGGTCGTGGAGGGTGGGGGTCAGGAGAGGAAGCCTTTCTTTTTAATGAAATCTCTGTGAGGAAGACCCCAGCTGCCCCTGCAGTGGGACAGCGTCGCCCGGTCCCACTCGCATTTGTTCATGTGGGGACGGCCAGTGGGAAGGCACTTCTGCCGAGACACTCAAGTCAGGTTGTGTAATTGGGATGATTAATGTCCCTGCTTGCAACTAAGGAGCCCCCTTCTGTTTGGATGATAATTTCTGCCCGTCTTGATTTTAATTTTGTGGGAGGATCAGGCCTGCCCCTGACTTGCCTAACTTGAAGCGTAAGAAGTGAGCTAACCGGGGGCTTCTTTCCTTCTGGAAAGAGGGTGATGGTGTTCAAGTCCTGGGCTTGCTCAGCTGGTCTCGGGACTTGGAGCAGAAAGCAGGGGTGGAGGTGGCTGTGGGAACAGCGTGGCTCTCATGGGTTGTGAGGTCCCGGATGGACGTGCTTTCAGCTCAGTGTCTCCCCTTTGGTTCTAGATATTAACGACTGCAGCCAGAACCCCTGCCGCAATGGGGGCTCCTGTCGTGACCTGGTCAACGACTTTTACTGTGACTGTAAAAACGGGTGGAAAGGAAAGACCTGCCACTCCCGTAAGTGGTCGCGGGCTGG
Organism: Murina feae; assembly: GCA_004026665.1. Taxonomy (NCBI): domain Eukaryota; kingdom Metazoa; phylum Chordata; class Mammalia; order Chiroptera; family Vespertilionidae; genus Murina; species Murina feae. The sequence continues at coordinate 69,037 of PVJC01002438.1, read as the reverse complement.
GATGCTGTCTCCTTCCGTGAGGGGGCTGGTCAGGGGCTCACACGGACATCTTCCTCCTCCAGGCGACAGCCAGTGTGACGAGGCCACGTGCAACAATGGTGGCACCTGCTATGATGAAGGGGACGCTTTCAAGTGCATGTGCCCCGGAGGCTGGGAAGGAACGACCTGTAACATAGGTAACTTTCTGCCCCACGTGAGCCCCTGTGAGTGTTTTCCTGGGGTCTGGCTCTTGCCCCTTCAGACTGTCTTTGGATCCTTAGGTCTCGTCTGTTTTTGTCTTATAGCCCGAAATAGTAGCTGCCTGCCGAGCCCCTGCCACAACGGGGGCACCTGTGTGGTCAATGGCGAGTCCTTCACGTGTGTCTGCAAAGAAGGCTGGGAGGGGCCCATCTGCACTCAGAGTGAGTGTCCAACCCCCCTCCCCCCGCCCCCCAAGGCTGAGGGAGCTCAGCCTAACACCCTCAGGGATGCGGGGGGAGCGGGGGAGGGAAATGGAGGGAGCCGAGCTGTGTGATGTCGGCCTCTGCATCACCTGGCTCCGTCCTAATGACTTGATGGGATGCAGCCCTGACCTGGGCATGAGAAAGTCGGGAGGAGATAAGTGGAGACAGATGGTGTCTCGTCCTCAGCTCTGAGAAGCGCCTGTCTCCATTCTCACACGCCTTCCCAGCCCTGCCAGGGCCTCTTCCTGTGGACATGGGTCCCACGGTGAAGGGAACAAAGTGTGGCGCAGGCCTGGTTCCAATTGAGCAGGGTCTTGAGTGCATTCTGCTGGTGTTACCGGCGACCTTATCATTTGGGCATTCGGGAACTCGGCGGGGTTTTTGTTGAGGGCTAAGACTGCTGCTCCCCTGTTAAGTTGTCTTTTTACTTTGCAGATACCAATGACTGCAGCCCTCATCCCTGGTAAGTGTGACCACGTTTTAAGCCGTATGTACATTGGCTGTAATGTGCATGGGCATTTGTCTAAAATGAAGGTTCTGATTCGGGAGATCAGGTGGGCTGCAGACCCTGCCTTCCTAACAAATGCCCTGCTGGGCTGTGGACCACGCTGTAATTCGCCAGGTTGTCTTGATTTAGACACTGATTCTCAACCGTGACTGCCCATGGGTAGCACCTGGGAGCTTTTGATAAGCCCCGGTGCCCGGGATGCAACTGACACCTGTCTGAGACTCTCTGGGGATGGAAGAGACCATCCGTGTTTTTAAAGCCCCCCGGGCAGCAGTGAGGGTGGCCAGGGTGAGAGCCGCTGATGGCAACAGGCATGGCTTCCTGTTGACCAGCAGCCGGAGCTGTGGGTCAGGAGGTTGGTAACCTAGGTGCCTTTCCTCTCCTCTTAGTTATAACAGTGGCACGTGCGTGGATGGAGACAACTGGTACCGGTGCGAGTGCGCCCCTGGTTTTGCCGGGCCTGACTGCAGAATAAGTAAGGACTGCCCTCAGCTGGGTTTCCAGTGGCTTCATTCCCCGCCCCCCCCCCCAATCACCCCTCAGCCTGAGACTGTTCATCTTTAAAGCTATCAGGCTGTGGTTGGGATTCCCTTTATTGCCAGGCAGGGCTCTTTAATCGCCCACTCCGACTGGCTAGACCCTTAGGTACCCGTTGGTCCTCCCATGAGTGACACTGCCCTCCTTGTTTTAGGGGAGAGGGCATCAGCCACAGAACTTGACGATTAAGCTACTCTGAGGCCCTAAGGAAAGGGTGTGCTTTTCCCCGTGACTAACATGCAATTATGGGCAAGTGAACATCAACCACAGCTACGCTGGTAGAGCACAGAGCTAACACCAAAGGTTTTCCCAAGACTTGGTGGAAGGATTAAAACAGTGAGGGCAGGCAGTGCAGTTTTTCAGGAACTTTAGAGTTCATACTTTATTTTGAGCCTTTCCCCTGCCTTTTTATATGCCTTTTCTTTTACAAAAGTGACAGAATAGTTGTGTTTTCTAGTCCCCAAGTTATTTAAAGCGTTACTGGTGTGTGGGATCCCCTGGTCTGGGGCTGACTGGCCTCCAGCACTGGATGCGGGTGCATTGTTTCTATCTCATGTCTCTAAATCGGGTTGACATACGGCCTGGGAGTCAAATCTGGCCCGCTGCCTGTTTTTGTAAATAAAGTTTTATTGGCATACAGCCATGCTCATTCATTAACACTGTCTAGCTGCTTTCAGCTGTGATAAGAGTTGGGTAGTTGTGACAGGAACCACATGGCCTACAAAGCCTAAAATATTTGTTGTCTGACCCTTTTAATGGACATTGCCAGCCCTTCCTGGAAATTGTACTCAAAAGAAGGAACTCATTTGGGGAGGCAGCAAATTTAAATTAAATGATTCTCAGGTGTTAAAGGTCAAGCCAGTGGTGGTTGGGGGAGCTGTGACTGGCGCGTTCGGAGCACTGATGGACTGTCTGGGTGCTGATTACATGATGAGAATCCATCCACCTCTTACTTACACATCCTGTGCCTTTATTTGTTCATTATGCCATTGAAAACAGTCAAACATTGTTGCCTCCCATTGGAGCCTAAACTTCAACTGCATTTCTCCTAGACATCAACGAATGTCAGTCTTCACCCTGTGCCTTCGGGGCAACCTGTGTGGATGAAATCAATGGCTACCGGTGTGTCTGCCCTCCAGGGCACAGCGGCACCAAGTGCCAGGAAGGTATGTGGGCCAGACCCTGGCTGCTCGTGTGTCCCGGGGTGTGTGGGTGCTCCAGACACCACAGTCACCATTTTTGGCCGTGAGAGCACAGAGGGGAAATGTGGGGACCAGAAGTAAGGGGGGGCTTGAGAGGTCCCCAGAGCCGTGATCATGCTGTGTCATAAGCCATCTCAGAACTCTGTGGCTACAACAAGCGTTGATTTGTGTTCATGGGTCTGCAAGGGCGGGCACAGTGATAGGTGCTGTAGACTGGACTCAGGTCAGTCGTTTGTCCCTCCTCACCCTCCTGGCACCATCAGCTGTGTCTGGGACACATTCTTTTCTTGGCGAATGGCAGGCTTAAAAGAGGCAGGGTGCTCTTCCAGCCACTTGGGAGACTGCTTACCACACATCCCCTGGTGCTGCCGTGGCCATGCAGCCATGCAGAAAAGCCAGTAGGGGAGGGAAGTATACTTGCTCTCCTGGAAGGAACTATTGTCATGTGACAGAGGGCGGGGGTGTAATCACTTCCTTACTGAGGGAGTAGAGGAACGAGAGATCTGTCCACAGGTAAGGAAAGTCCTTTCACTCAAGCATCTCCGCCTCAGTTTCAGGGAGACCTTGCATCACCATGGGGGGCGTGATACCCGACGGGACCAAGTGGGATGATGACTGCAATACCTGCCAGTGCCTGAACGGGAGGATCGCCTGCTCTAAGGTAGGGCACAGGGCTGCCCAGGTCACCTGAGTCCTAGATCAGCAGGTGGGCGTTTGTCCTGAGCTGCCCACTCCCATCTCTCCCCAGGTGTGGTGTGGCCCTCGACCTTGCCTACTCCACAAAGGGCACAGCGAGTGCCCCAGCGGGCAGAGCTGCCTCCCCATCCTGGACGACCAGTGTTTCATCCGCCCCTGCACGGGCGTGGGCGAGTGTCACTCCTCCAGCCTCCAGCCCGTGAAGACCAAATGCACGTCTGACCCCTATTACCAGGAGAACTGCGCAAACATCACCTTCACCTTCAACAAAGAGATGATGTCCCCGGTACGGAGCTGCTTTTCCAGTTGGGGTGGTGTGTGGCTGCTTGTCCTGAGGCGGGAGCGTCACCTTCTGGGATTTCGTTCTCTGGCCTCAGGTCCTGTCTTACCTTACAGCAAGGTGTGGCTTGCCTACCACCTACCTTCCAAGGAAACATCCGCCTTTCTCCTCCCAGTATCTTACTCGTGTGGACTTTTCAATATTGTTCTAGGGTCTTACCACGGAGCACATTTGCAGTGAGTTGAGGAATTTGAATATTTTGAAGAATGTGTCCGCTGAATATTCAATCTACATAGCTTGTGAGCCTTCCCCTTCGGCGAATAATGAAATACACGTGGCCATTGTAAGTATAAGATCCATTCACACTTCATGCTTTGATTGCAAGGTAGTTAGCAAACTTCATTTAGCCAGGAGCAAATAAGTATACTTTGGAAGAGAGCTTGGCATACATGTGTTTTCAAGTAATTTTGAATAAAACTACAAAAATAATATTGAATGAAAGCTGTAATTGGGGAAAAAAGGTTTTTAATTTTTTTGAAAATAGAGTAAATAAAATGTTACATCAGATAGAAAGAAGAGCTACTGTGGAGAGTTCCTAGCCCTGCAGACTGACATTTTGTGTTTTTGTTTTTTTCCAGTCTGCTGAAGACATACGGGATGATGGGAACCCTATCAAGGAAATCACTGACAAGATCATAGACCTCGTCAGTAAACGTGATGGGAACAGCTCACTTATTGCTGCCGTTGCGGAAGTGAGAGTTCAGAGGCGGCCCCTGAAGAACAGAACGGGTGAGTGCCGGGTGGGAACAGTCTCTTTCTGGGACGGTTGCCAAGTGGATCTATCGTGCTGTCCAATAAAACCACCAGGCGCGCAGTTACCTGACTTCCCCGAGGAGCTCCCTCCACCCCACTTCACTGGGAACAGACCCATGGATATGACTGAAGTCATAGGGCAATGGGCAGAGGTTGACCTCACTTTTCCCCGTGCCAACAGGCTGTGCTCTCACAAGCGGGCACCCCCATAGCGCACGCACTGTTCCCAGATCCCGCAGAGCCCTGTGCCCAGAGCATCCCTGTGCCTTGGGCTCTTGGCGTCGCGGTGTCATTGGGGCAGCCCGTCCTAAGCCCCTGAGATACTGGCTTGATCAACAGCTCGATGGCCTGCAGTGTGCCCAGACTCCCCTTCCCCCGATCCTGAGCATCACTGTTCTAGCAAGGCGGGGAACCAGGCTCATGACCACTTGGGGCATGGGAGCTGTCTGTGCTCAGATGGGTTTCTGATAATTGTGAAAACCATATCCTGCAATGAGCTGCCTATGTAGCCAGAGTCCCCTTGCCTGGACCCTGTGCTGCTCTCCCCACACAAAGGTGGGGAACCTGTGGGAGCTGCTGCTTAGCTTCGTCCCTCTGGAGATAAGTGTCAGGGCCCAGCGCCCAGCACTGCTGCTCCAGCTGTGCATTGACTATGCAGCTGGGGAAAGGGACCTGTCCCCACGGTACCCCTTTAGGGACTAAGGTCAGGGGAACCAGTGCTGGTGTTCCTTTGTTCCGAGACTTAACTGGGTGGGGGCCTGCCTTGCAGATTTCCTGGTCCCTCTGCTGAGCTCGGTCCTGACTGTGGCTTGGATCTGCTGCCTGGTGACGGCCTTCTACTGGTGTGTGCGGAAGCGGCGGAAGCCCAGCAGTCACGCCCGCTCGGCCTCCGAGGACAACACCACCAACAACGTCCGGGAGCAGCTGAACCAGATCAAGAACCCCATCGAGAAGCTGGGGGCCAACACGGTCCCCATCAAGGACTACGAGAGCAAGAACTCCAAAATGTCCAAAATAAGGACACACAACGCGGAGGTGGAGGAGGACGACATGGACAAGCACCAGCAGAAGGCCCGGTTTGCCAAGCAGCCGGCGTACACGCTGGTAGACAGAGAGGAGAAGCCCCCCAACGGCACGCCCGCCAAACACCCGAACTGGACAAACAAACAGGACAACAGGGACCTGGAGAGCGCCCAGAGCCTAAACCGCATGGAGTACATCGTATAGCAGACGGCGGGTGCCATGCCACCGCTAGGTAGAGTCCGAGGGCACGCGGGGCTGTAGTTCTTTAACTGTCTAGTCCAGGCTGAGGCTGTTGATGACTTAGAGTCCCTGTGTTAATTTAAGTTTTGACAAGCTGGCTTACACTGGCAATGGTAGTTTCTGTGGTTGCCTGGGAACTCGAGGGCTGCATCTCACAGCTATGCAAAACCCAGGCCCCAGCGCTCCGGGGCACGGTCCCTACAGCCCACTGGTCTGGGACCAGGCGCCCAGGAGAAGGCCTGGCCCCTAGGCCTCGAGCTGCCCCTTCTGCCAGATGTCCCGATGGTGATGCAGTCTTAGGAGCATAGTTTTATTTATATTTATTGACTCTTGAGTTGTTTTTGTATATTGGTTTTATTATGACGTACAAGTAGTTCTGTATTTGAAAAGTGCCTTTGCAGCTCAGAACCACAGCAACTATCACAAATGAGTTTATTATTTATTTTTTTTATTGTATTTTGTTGTTGTTGGGGGCGGGGGGGGGACTTTGATGTCAGCAGTTGCTGGGTAAAATGAAGAATTTAAAGAGGAAAAATGTGTCAAAAGTAGAATTTTTGTATAGTTATGTAAATAATTCTTTTTTTATTAATCACTGTGTATATTTGATTTATTAACTTAATAATCAAGAGCCTTAAAACATCATTCCTTTTTATTTATATGTATGTGTTTAGAACTGAAGGTTTTTGATAGCATTGTAAGTGTATGGCTTTATTTTTTTTGAACTTATTTTCTTACTACGTGTTGCCTATAAGCCAAAAGTAAGGTGTTTGAAAATGGTTTATTTTTAAGACAGTAGATGGGCTTCTGTGCCTGGAATACTGGTGAAATTTTTTTTTTTTAATTTTTTTTTTTTTTTTGGACATCAAGATGTTTAAAACACCTTCTAGAGCATCAAATTTAAAACATGTTTTCAGGATTGACCAAGGCAGTTTCAGAATTAGTCTAGAACAGTTGTTTTTTTGTGTGTGTTGTGTTGTTTTTTCTCTGCTTTAGACTTGAAAAGAGACACGCAGGTGATCTGCTGCACAGCCGTTTAAGGGAACAAGTTGAGTTATGATGTAAATGTAGCCAAAATGTGAGTGGTTGAATATCATTAAAATGATTAAAATGATCAAATTAATTGTGTGAAGTGGGAAGCACACCAATCTTAATTTGTAGACTTTGATTTCTTTTCACCATTCGTATGTAATGCTGAACCACCTGTAGGTTTGATTTTTGTTATCTACTGCATTTAGGGAGTATTCTAATAAGCTAGTTGAATACTTGAACCGTCAGGTGCCCAGTAAGATCACTGTTTAGGTTGCCGTAGAGTACACTGCCTGCCTTACGTGAGGAAATCAAAGCGCTCTTCCGAAGTTCAAGGTCCAGAAGGCTTATGAAACAGTCATTTTGTTGGTTCACCATGGAGATCGTGAAGATACTTTGTATTGTCCTATTAGTGTTATGAACATAAAAATGCATCTTTGATGTGTTGTTCCTGGCAATAAATTTTGAAAAGTAATATTTATTAAATTTTTTGTATAAAAAAAAAAACATGGAAAGTGTGGTCTCTTCTGAGCTTATGTGGTTTGGCTCTGCTGTTCCTCTGGTGGCGATAATTAGGGGCTTGGACCAGGAACTGCAAGCCTTTTCAGCCTCCAGATTCCCCTGCAGTGAACCCCACCTGGGACCTTGTCACTCAACAAGCGGGAATACTTCCTGAATAAACCACTGAGTCAGCGGCCTGAAGCATGGAGGGAAGTGTGAGGGCTCCGTGCACTAAAAGGGTTTAAAAAAAAACTGGGAGTTGGTGTTGGGGGCTGAAGGGGGGGATTGAATGCTTTTTCTCCGGGTATTTGGGCTTCTTGGGCTAATATAGTAACATCCTTCCACCATGATAGACCTTGTGGGTTTTGTGCACATTTGTGCCTCCAGGATAGTTTGCTCCTGGGGTCGTGGCCCATCTGTTTACTCATCACTGAACCCAGGAAGTTGGCCTCGCCACACTGCTCTGGGTGCCAGGTGCCCAGCCTTCCAGAGGTGGGCTGTACTCAACCTGGTAAGGGCAGGAGAGCTGGGGTTCTCACTCGTGGCTGCTGGGCCAGAGGACACCATGGACCTGTCCTCACCTCATGGGTGGGGTGGAGAAGCTTTGCCTCTGGCACCTGCAGCAAGGAAAGGAATGAGCTGAGGTGATGTACATGGACCACTTCCAGCAGCTGCTCAGAGTTGCCAGGAGTTCCCTGCTTCCCTCCTGGGGGGAGCTGTCCCCAGTGCTGCCCTGTTCAGGCCACCCTCCCGCCAGGTTCCATAGCATAGCTTCCACTGGAGCAACCCGCTTTGAATGGCAAAGCTGACGGGCATGTCTTCTTTCATTCTTGGGAAGCTGTGGTTTCCTCGAGGCCAGGAATTGTGTTCTCCGATGGGTATGAGGAATGGGTGGTGGGCTTTGTATACCCTGCACTCCTGGTGCCTGAACAGAGCCCTCAAGGTCAGAGTTCATCTGTGGCAGTGCATTGTGGCTTGTTGGGGAGGCAGCCCCGAAGGAGTGTGGATTCCTGTGACATCTCCCTGACCCAGTAGAGCAATACTTCTGCCACTAGTCTCTGCTGGTGAACAGCTGGTTTCTGCGAGGTGGGGGCAAGGAGGGACGTGCTTTCCTGGTACAGACCGAATCTGGTCTCACTGCGCTGAACTCAAACCATCCTGAAGCAATACCGTGCTCTGATGGTTTGTAAACTTGGAGTATGCAGGACCCCGGCATTCCTTGGATAGTTACCAAATGCTTTCGTGCCAAGAAAAAAGAAAAAAAAAACATTTAATGAGCCTCTGTAATTCTTTATCCCAGGAGGGAAGTGATCTTGGGATGCACATGTGCCTTAAGGAGCCTTCTTTCCAGGACACACTGTGTGGGAAGGCAGAGGTCAGGTTCCTTAAATCCAGGGTCTTACTGGTCAGGATGTTTCTCCCCTTTCTCCAGGTAGAAGGAATCAGGCAAGGGAGCGTTGGTTATCCTGGATACAGGGAGGGGAAAGGACAGGACTCGACACCTTTCCTATTCCCCACGGATGTTCTAGGCCCTCCAAGCAGGCCCTGCAGGAAAACTCGGCTCACTAGAACTCCACGTGAGAACGATACACCATGAAACTCCAGGAAAGGGTGAACTGGAAGGCAATGGTTTTGGGATAGGAAACTGTCCTGAGGCTCTAGACTGCCACATGTAGAATCAGAATAGAAAAGGGGGGGCATCTCTTCATTGACAAAGCCCAGTGAGACGGGGTGGTGATCATCAGCATAACGTGAAAGCAGCAATGCGTTTCTCCTAAACGCAGATTCACAGACCTGGCCTGTGAGTCACCAGGAGTGGGGCTGGCCAATCTACTTTCAAGAGCTCCCCCTCGTCTGTCCTTCCGCGTGAGGTACAGTAAGATTTGAGCACAACTCTACTAAAATACTAAAGTACAAGCTCTTCATTAATTATAATGATTTTCCTCCTTGTTAAACTGAATTAAGTAGCCTGGAAGCCAGTTTGCTGCTAAATTGCCACCTGACATCATTTTTAAGTAAAATAATTACACTGCCCCCTGAGCAAGTTGTGGTCTAAGTGCTTCGTGTTTACTGACTGATCTGAGGGGTCAGAGAGTCAAAGTTAACTTGTTTGGGAATATTTCTCAGGCAGCAAAGAGCCGAAGGAACCAGAGTGTGGGCTTCCTCCCCCTTTCTAAATGGTGGACACCTGTCCATCCAAAAACGTGCAAGCGTGCAGCTAAAGACCGGTTGCCTTTAAAGAAAAAAGGTTTGCGATGTGGGCTGAGCAGCATTCTAGCATTTCCGTTTGGACTGTGGATCTCTTTCTTGCCTCTACTGGGAATGAGAAAGGAGTTCAGAGGTTCCTGGGCTGGGAAGACACAGCCCATGGGTTATGGGAAGCCTCCTCCTGCTAATGTGTATTTATACTTTGTGAGCTCTGATTCATCTGAGCACTGGAACAGAAATCTGCTTCCTGAGGTTCTGTTTTTAAATAGATAGTTTGCAAAAACAACAATTATTTTTCTTAACATTTTTTTTCCACCCCACAAGCAGCTAAACATCCCAGCACAGGCTATGTCAGTCTCCAGCAATGCCAGCGGACAGCCTGGTATTCGGAGGAGGCAGAAGGGTGCCCCGGGGCACTTCTGTGGGGTTCTGGCTCTACAAGTCTTCAAAGTTTAGAAACTATTAGGGCAATCTTGTTGCGTCACTTCAAAACTGTGAGGTATTTCTGGGAGATATTCGTTAGAAATAACAAATGTGCCTTTGCGAACAATTGCCTCCCATGGTTGTTAAAAGTAGCAGCGAGTGGGGTGATGCTCCTGGGGTGGCCGGCAGCAGAGGGCCTGCTGACCTGCGTGCACCCACCGAGATCCTGTGGAAAGGCGCGGTGCCCGCACTTGGGACAGCTTCTACCTGAATGACTTGCTCTTGCATGCCTGGCACCACGTCCTGGCTTGGAGTGTTTCTTTCAAGTCCCAGGCAGCTTTTACAAGCCTTAAATTATGTGTCATTATCACTGGTCCGGTATTAACCTGTGATATGCAAGTTGGGAAAATTAATTTGGGGAGTAAAGGCTCTTAAATCCAATAAGAACCTTGAATTGAGGCCTGCCCACTGCCACCCCCACCGCAACCCAGCCACACCTCCTGCAAATGTCCACACCAGAGCACCCAAGGTTTGAAGCATTCAGAGCGCAAAAGCAGATGCCAGCAACATGAAAGCAACAGCTTTGTTGTACAGAGCAGCCTGGCAGGCGGGAGGGGGCGGGTGCTCCTCCGATGGAGGGGAGCTCGGGTAGGCAGCTGGCTTCCTAATGAGTGTGCAGGCTGATCCAAGTCCTGCCTCCGCCAGGTTCTGAGTAGAAAGTGACATTTTTACAAATCGGAAAGCAATAGGTGTTTTCTGAACCAAAGGCAGATTAAGCCTGTTCCTTTGTTCTTGGTCAGCTTCACATTTTCTTTTTGCTTCATGGAAGGATAAAAACGGAGCACAGGAAAAGGGGTTCAGGGAGAAAATCGACAGCCCCAACGACGTCCTGCACAGGTGCATGCACACACCACACAGGCATGCGCTACAGGAGTTTTCAGGACAACGCACTGGCTCCAGGGGATCTCAACTATAGTCGGGCCTCATTCCCACACTCCCTACCCACTCCTGCTTTGCCTGACAGGCTACTCCAGGTTAGCACAGAAAAATCGCCCGACCATTCCAAATACTAAAATCCAAGCCGCTTGAATGTGAAGCACACCAGGTCCTGTGAGCGGGGGGGCCAGACAAATTTTGGAGTTCCGGAAACTGCCTGTGGGCAGCTCTGCTTCCTCCACCCAACACCCCAAAAGCCAGCTCTCCCGCACAAGGATAGGGAGCATGTCCCATGAGTTATCTTTAACCTGTTGTCACGTCAGGGTGAGCCTGAGTTACATGTTAGGCAAAAGTTTCCAATGTACTGAGGCACCCACGCTGCACAGCTTGGGGAAAAAAAGAAGAAAAAAAAGTCATCCTGGAAACAGAAACAAACCCTGCAAGTTCAGGACATTAACAATCAGATACTCTCAGGGGGCTCTCTCTGGCTTTGCAAGGATGGTTTTTGGAAGTGCTTTTGAAAGAATACACAGCTTCACACAGAAAGGAAGAGCAGCAGTGGAAACAGCTACAGGTTTGCACAAAACTAAAGCAAACGTGTCCGCGAGGTAAAGGAAGGGGAGTGATGCAGTGGGGGCGGGGGCCAGGCCTCACCACAACCTCCGCTTCTCCCCTCCACCAGAATCCTGTTATTTCTGCGCTTCCTGTGAGTCCTTCGTGCAGCGCTCCTTAGAAGAGGTCTCGAGCGTTTTCTCAGGGCGCCTGCCTCCATGTGGGCCCAGCCAGCCGCCAGGCAGCGTGTGCTCAGCGGTCAAGGGCACTCACCCTGGAGCCAGACTTCCTGGAGTCCACTCGCAGCTCTTCCTTCCCAGTTCCCGCTGTGGGTAGTTTCTGCAGGCTCCTCACAGTTAGTCCGGGAGGCAGCCAACCCATGTGTCTCTCTCACATTGCTGTTTCTCTGTCTCTCCCCTCCCTTCCACTCTCTAAAAATCAATGGAAAAATATCCTCAGGTGGGGATTAACTACAAAAAAAGCAGAGCCATTTCTCTGGCTGGTCACAGAAGTCAGAGAAATTCAGGGTGGGTGTGTGTGTGTGTGTGTGTGTGTGTGTGTGTGTGTGTGTGTTCTCAGGCCAGTGGCAGCCTGAGAACAAACAGCCTCTGGGGGCTGAGCGAACTCCCGGTCACCAGCCAGCAGGCAATGGGGCCCACAAGGAACTGAATTCCGCCTAACAACCTGTGGGAGCCTGGAAAGGGATATTCAGCTGTTAAGCCTCCAGATGAGGATGTAGATGGCTGATACCTCGGTTCCAGCCTTGTGAGGCCCAGCTAAAGGGCATCAGAAACTGTTTGATAATCAACTTGTATTGACGATAACTTGTTACGCAGTTAACATCAGACAAGCACAGACCTCTCCCAAAGGGAGGCACACCAGGCTACATCATGTGCACCGTAGGTGCGCCATTTGGTTCTGACTCTACTGATGGCTGGCTTTTCCCCAGATCAATTCAGTGCCTCCTCTCAGCTAGCAGGAGCTCATTCAAGACAACCCTGAACTACAGGACTGCAAGGCGACCTGGTGCCAATTAAATCCTACCACAGTGCAGATGACTCTGTGAGTATAGTATAGCTGGCTCTCTCAAAGATAATAGATCATAGTCCTTTCTTCTATAGCCATGCCCCCCCCCCAATAGTTTTATAAAATTAGGCAAAATAAGGTAAGCTCTGGTGGCTGCCCTTGAAGGCCTCCAGGACACAATCTCGGGCCAGGTTTTCCTCCGTAAGAAACATACTGTGGACTCCTGATTTTTTAATGAGGTTTTCAGTGGATTGGAGACGTTGTAATCTCCCCTCCCACCCCCAGCAGCCTTTCCTACATTGAAGTTCCTCCTTGGTGGTCCTCACTGCACAGTGGCCACTTCCTTTGGGCCACGAAGGAGCTAAATGCCAAGCCCCACTCTCCCCTACCATCTCCTTTCTCCTGTGGTGGGCAGCTGGCCTTGATGAACATGCATAGCCAGTGTCAAAATGGAAGGCTTCTCTCAAGGTCAGTGAGCTGGAGTTAGACCTTGGAAACGTGGAACCATAGCCAAAATCATTTCTACCACCAGGACCCAGAACATGCGTTTTGATAACGCGGCACTGAGAAACCCTATCTTCAAGAGAAAGCAAGGCCAGTATGATACAGAGTTCACAGATGGATGCATACATAGTTCGTCATAGAAGTTTTAAGTGAGACCCAGAAGGTTCTCCCAGCTGGAGATTCTAGTATCAAAATAAGAGCCCCAGCAGCAGACTCCCTGAATGTCTGACTTAGAGAGCTCCTCTTCCCAGAAGTGCCGTCACACTCTGGACACTCTTCCCTGGAGAGCCACCAAAGGTGCTTTCCTAGACCCCCAGGCGCTGCCCATACAGTCCCCACTCTGCTGAGCAGGAGGCACTGGGAACGGGCTCGCCAGGGAAGCATTTTAAGAGGAATGTCTGCTGCCCAGGCTCTGACTTCATTACTGGAAGGTCCTCCAGGCTCCTCTGACTGGGACACATCCCAGACGCCCTGCTCAATATGCCCCATCGAGGCGGGAGGTCGCTCTGATGTGCCATTCCACCTTCTCCCTCTGACAACAGCAATGGATGGCTGGTATTAATCCTCCCAGGCACCCATGGTGCGTTTGGGAAAGAGCCCTGTGCATTCTTCTCACCAGCTGAGCATGTTAAGGAGGAACAGAAAAGGCCTCAAGAGCCAGTGGGCCTAGCAAAGTTCCCAGTCAATCCATCAGCTGCCTCCTCCGCAGAGGACCTGCCAGCGCAGGCACAGGCCGGGCAGGTGGGAGAGGGCTGCACGGCAGTGAGGAGGTCAGAGCCCTGTCTGTGCGCGTCTCCTGGAGAGTGTGTGTGTGTATTTGTGTGTGTGTGTGTGTGCGTGCACGCGTGCGCCCCTGTCTAACAACAGAGACAGGACTACTAACAGGAGAGCTGGTGAGAGGGCGTGGGAGACTGAGAACTTATTTATAAAAGCTCCTCTGCCCTAAAGCAAGTCAAACTCCCCGCTGCGGAGCTGCTTTCTCTTCCTCCCTTTGAGTCCTGTGTGTTGAGCTGACCTCCCCGGCAGAGGTCAGCGCTCTGCTTACCCCGTGTGCACCCGGCCTTCTGGGGCTCAGTCGCCTTAGAAGCCTGAGGAGGAGAGAATTCTTCAGCTCTAATTTCTGAGAGAAAAGCTGTAGTAAATCTTGAGAAGAAGCTGTGTTTTTTTTTTTTGTTTTGTTTTTAAGAAATATATACGTTATGATCTTTTGGGAACCAGTGAATACAAAAAGCAAACATGAGACTACATCACCAGAGTCCCCTCCCACAGCCAACTTCAGCCCCTAAAATAAACCAGGCTGCAGAATGAATGAGGTTTTAAGAAATGTAACTGAACTTAAAATACAAGGTCAGCATCTCATCCTAGGTAATCCTTCAGAGGATGAGAAATTCTCCTGGTTTTCCCACAGGGTTATTTCAGATGTGCTTTCTGAGCCAAACTATTTTAAAAGCATTCATTCTTTCCCTTCCCTGCCAAATGCGAACTTGAGATTCACATGCACTTTTTGAGAGCTTATTAATGATATTAATGATCATGGATCAAAGGCAAACCCCAGACAATTATTTAGGTGCTTTCAAAACTCATCTTCTGTGGGAGGGGAAAACTGCAGTGCTGTGTGGGGATGAGGAACCTGTGGGCTGGTGTGCTGGGCCTGAAGCAGCGTAATAGGACAAAACAGAACACATCTTTGTGCATGGTTAATCCACCTTGTCACCAAAGCCTTTCCTATTCGTGACGCAGGCACACTTCTGATTCACAGAAAGCCCCCCTCTAAAGGATACTCAGCTCTTAGCAGACCCTGCCTCTTTGAACGTCCAGTGTTTACACACACACACACACACACACACACACACACACACACACACACCATTTTTATGCAGTAGTTCAACAATGGCTTTTGGTTAGAATCGTTATTTGAGGATCTTTTAAAACTTCCAATGTCCAGGCCATTATCTCAAGGATTCTGATCTAAGTAAAAGCTACACAGGTAATTCCAATAAACCTGTTTTTAAACAAATGGAGAAGTTACCACATGGGAGTTGTATGTTTACCTCAGAAATCCTCAGAACCAAGTGCGGCACGTAAAATATTAGAGATCATTTTATTTGACAAATGAAGAAACCAGGGCCCAGGATGTTAAATGACTTGTGCCCAAACACAGAAGCCAATCAGTGGCAGAGGCAGCTGAACCCAGGGTTTGAGCCCATCTTTTGGGCTCTGAACCCCAGCCCAGCTCCAGCCGGGGCCCTAGGCGGGGCATCCTCTCTGTGGGCTAGGCCGCCATGCCCAATACACGAGGAAAAGGGCCTTGCGTCATCATCCATTGCCGTGGTTCTCAGCATTCCATGCAGTTATTCAAATGTATTATTCCAACCTGATACTGAAATGCTTCTGAAAAATTATGTATAGGACCCGAGGGAAAATATATTTACAAGCAACCAGAGAGGCCTGGGATACTGTCATAAAAGGCAGTGGGGAGGCGGCCAGGACTTCACTCAGTGCTGAATAAGGACCAGGCCCACGTAGAAAATGGAAATGAACCCCCTTGGGAAACATCAAGCTTCTCTGGAAAGGAATCAAGGTCGCATTCTTTAACCCCTCACACGAGGGTCTATCTTAGCTCACAACTGGGAGCAGAAGTGGGAAATATCTGAGTTGGAAAGACCACCCCCAAATCTTAGAGGCAGATTTAATCACATCCCACACATAGTTTTTAAAATCTAAATCTTTAGGACCAATGGTTGAAACTCAGAGCTCCTTTGATTATTTTAACCCAGTATTCAAAATGTCAGACTTGCTTCATGGAGAAAAAAATGTCTCCAACACATAAAATTTTAAATAGTGTGTTCAGAAAAGGGTATTTTAGATGTACAGTTCTTGTGGCTAATTAACTTATTTTGAAGAAAAGTGATACACACAAATTTAATTTTTTAAAACAATTTTTTATTTTTATTCATAAAACAGGTTCATTTCCACTACATACTGCTTCATCCCCCAGGCATGTACAACTAGTGAAATCGTTTAAATTGAGAGGACAAGGCCAAAGCTAAAGAAGAGCTCCCCTGGGCTTACTGCAGTGTCTGGCTGTCTAACTTGACTGAAGGAAGTTATTTGGGGACCTGGCAAATCATTACCCACAGTCTCCTGATATGATGCTTGGGGGTCAAGTGTATCAACACTTTTAAGTGACCATAATGGCAATTATAAGGTAGCACATGGTAATATCATGCTGCATAATGAAACTTATTTAAATGTAATTAAATTCAAGCCCAGTACTGAGTTGTTCTCCACTAAAATTAGAGGCAATAATTTCACCCACTCAAGTCCCCTCTGTCAAGTTACACATAGACATATATTTGTTCCTTGTCTTGTTAAATAAATACAAAATCCCAATAAGAGGAGGTTCGGCAGATTTCTGAGAATTTTAATTATATCATTAAATTATAATTCCAATAATATATATGGTTAGATTTCTGTTCTGAGTGATTAACTGAATTAACTTCATGTGATAATGCTTAATTTATTTTGTACCAAGGAAGGCTTTGAACCATTTAACAGAAATCAGCTTAATTTTGGTTTTTTTCTTGTGCCAATGTGTTTCAATTCATTAGTGTTTCAATAACAAGGAATGAATTCTCTCATCTTAACAGACCAAGCACGGACATACCCTCATAAGAGAAAAAGAGAAATTGAAGTGACTTCCATATTCAAGTCATAGCACGCTGAGCAGAGAATTACTGGCTCTTAGGAAAGTCATTTGTTACCTCAAAAGGAGGGCGCGTCACTAGAATTTTGTGGAAATATTACAGGGGGCCTGCCAAGAAGGAACACGAGGAAATTGAGAGCAGCAACACCGTGGTCCCAGGCCATTCTCCTGGGCAGAGTTTCCTTCCCTTCCTGCTCTGCCCTCAGCAAGCTCTTTCTGAATCAAAGGCCACCAAGTGCCCAACAATTCATGCTAAAATCCACGCATGGCACCAAAGCAAACAATTAACTTGTTGTCCCCAAAATATATCTTGAGATACCTTGTGCAGAGACACTATTTGTTCTCCATAAACCAAAATATAGAGGGGTTCAAGAGTCCTTTTTACAAAATGAGAAACATCTTCCTACTTTTTTCATAGTAAAAAAATATGAACAAAAAAGCTGCAGCACTCACTCCTCTCCCCCCACGGACATTTGCTCCTTGGCATTTAACAATTTATATGCATCTCTGGCGGACAGTTAACCTCCAGTGGCAAAGGAAAGAAAAATGTGTAAGAAAAATCACAGACTATTCTCAGACATGGCTTGTTTATGAACATAAAAAAAACTCCACCATCACAACAAAACAAAACAAAGGAATACCTAACACCAATCTGTTAAAAAGTAATTTGAAAGCATATGGAGGTGAACTAGAAGTCACAACGCTGAGAAAGTTAAGGAGTTCAAAGTAATAACATTAATCAAATTGGATCCACATTTCTTCTAAGCAGCAGAGTTATGGGGACTTGAATACATTTAATCTGGGTTATTAAGTAAGTGGTTGAAGGACTTGTCTCTTTTTGACTAAGTATACTGAAAGGGTCTCAGATTTTCAGTGACTGAATTACTAAGATTATTAAAAATATCAAAACACACACCACTCCCAGCAATAAAGAACTCTTCATTTCCCACCTAATCTGCAACAAGAATACCTGGCAGCCATTTTCCCTTTTGTACTTCCAAATATCCAAAGAATCACATGACCATTCTAGAAACAGGAGCCCCGGGGTGGTCTCAGACATGGAGAAGGAAAACGTCCAGAGGCAGAACTCCCCAAACACATGCCGAGGTGTGGAGGCGGAGACAGCCGGGCCTGGTAATCCTGTTAAAACACTGTGTGCTATTTTCCCTTTTGCATCACAATAACTGTTATTTGCACAAATATACCAAAGTCTAAAGCCAAGACTTCACTTGAAAGAAAGTCTAAAAGTATAAGAATGGACTTTAATCATCAGGCCCAGGTTAACTAATGAAATAAAAACTTCTTAGTACAAACTTTTTCTGATGCTTCGGGTTCAAACATCTTCTAGTTCTAAAGCTACTGTTCTGGAATGGCTGTCTTTATTCTAGACTGTTCCAGGGAGCTTACAGTTTCTTGGCTTATCACCTGGTCATTTGTGACCCCTCTGTCCCAATACTTGTTTCTGTTTAAGAACCCTCACTGACACACTGTGGTTCTGTCTTCAGTGCAAAGCAGGCCTAGCTTCCTGGCCACTCTGAGAGGGGCCCACAGTGGGCCACAAAAATCCACGCTCTACCACAGGCTCAGGTGTGTGTTCTGTGCAGTGCACCCCTGTTGATGAGCAGAATCTACTCACTGTGGTCCACATTCTGTTAGGTTCCCTCTTCTCCTACAGAATCATTTCCTTGGAATTAACTGGGGGAGGAAATAAACTAGGAGAGAAGAGGAAAAAAATACCAGTGGGCAGAGCCATGGTCCTAATGGGAGTGGTGAGGCTGGGACCACAGGAAGGGGACAGGTTTCCAGGCAGGGTTGGGAACATCAAAGGAAGAGCATCTCTATCCATAGACAGGTGTGGTGACCATGACCGAAAATGCTACCATGAAAATGGCTGCTGCTTAGTGAGTCTTCCCTCCTATGCAAGTGGGGAAGGAGACCTGGGGAGGATAGAATGAAGTGAGAGAAATCACTGACTAGTCTTAGTCATGGACTTACACTATCTGTTTCCATATTCTTACATTTTGTTGGGCTTTTCTGCTAATTCCAACACTTTTGGGAATACGCTGATTCTGCTTGTTACTAGGGAGGGGCAACTTCGAAGGACCACCCAATGTTGAACTGAAAAAAAGATGTATTTGATGGGTGCTTTGAAGATGATTTCTTCTCTACTTTAGAATGAATTCAGTTAAGAAAATCTTCAGTAAGTGTCCATCCAAAATAAGTCATTGCTCTGAGTCACTACGTGACATTTCAGCCAGCCCACTGGAGACATGAGTGGGTATGACTGCAAATCGAAGACTCCAGTTTTGAAATTTAAACTGCCTGTGAAGCCTTCCAAATGGGAAACAGGAAACTCTGGCCATGGATTTCCCCATGGGTTCTAGTCCACCCTGAACCTAACCAAAATCTTAGAGGCAGGGGCGAAGACAGGCCTGAGCTATGGGCAATAACAAGGCTCTGCTGTGTCTCCTAGCACTGCACCAAATTACCTGTGGAAGGTCTTGTGATTCTTAGGGTTAGTAACAGCTGTCTAGGTGCTGTGGCAGCCGCAACACCTAGGAACAGTGACTCATACACTGAGTTCAGGTGCTTTACAAGTGTGTACGTGTCCACATGTGGTCCAGTGGGTGAGCAGGAGGCCATGCTTGCCAGGCTGGTGGAAATAAATGCTAGGGAGTCTCCAATTAGTATGGTCGGTCTGGACGGAGCATGTTTCAGAATCACTCAGTAGGTCTGGGGTAAGGGCCCAAGCTCTGCGTTTCTAACACATTTTCTGACAATGATGCTAGTGCAGGACTAGCTGCTGAGAACCACCTGCCTGTCAGCCCCCCTACTCGACCAAGAGGAGGAGGATACACTGCACCCAGTACCGACATGCTGTTCTTTTTCTCTTTAAATATTTTTTAATGATTTTCAGAGAGGAAGGCAGAGGGAAAGAGGGATAGTAACATCAATGATGAGAGAGAAACACTGATCAGCTGCCTCCTGCAAGCCCCCTAGTGAGATGGAGCCAGCAACCCAGGGATGTGCCCTGACTGGCAATCAAACTGTGATAGGTCGATGCTCAACCACTGAGCCACACCGGCTGGGCTTTGCGCAGTTCTTCAGGAATGGGGTCGGCTCTGACGAAGTGGAAGGATGTTTATCATTAAAATAATTTTCTGAAGGCAGTTACACAGTTTGATGTGAAGGTAGCCATGTTGTTAGAACAAGCAGATAGGCTCCTGGAGGTGACTTCTTTGAAAGCTAACCCCAACGAAGAGATACATTTTT
This sequence comes from Murina feae, assembly GCA_004026665.1. Taxonomy (NCBI): domain Eukaryota; kingdom Metazoa; phylum Chordata; class Mammalia; order Chiroptera; family Vespertilionidae; genus Murina; species Murina feae. The sequence continues at coordinate 49,140 of PVJC01002438.1, read as the reverse complement.
CTTTTTAAAAAAGTCATTCTAATTCCTTTGAAATCACAGCATCTACACATACTTCTCATTTTTTGCAGGTTTGGCCACTATATCCCTCAACCACAACTCTTCAGTAAGTCAGTGGCCTCTCTCGGACTTCTTCCTTTTTTTGGTTGGGCTGCCCTGGATTGTAGCTAATCTTTCAGTGTTGGTGGCTGAGCCGGTTTGGTCGGCCTTTCCTGGCTCACTTTTCATAAGATGTCTGGAGGAGAGATTTTCCAAAACATGCAACTCTTCATTAGACATGGCTTTGGCCAAATCCTCTTTCAAAAGTAACCCCGGATCTGACAGCTCTGATGCTGGCAAAACCCTGACAGCTTTGCTTGTTCCCGCTCTCATTTCTCGCGGGAGGAATCGATCACTTCCAGGAGAGACTCTCTTGCAGTGGTCGGGGCCCTGTGCAGAGCCGCGGGGCCTGCGTTTCTGCTGTGCTCGGACCCCTTGTGGACTTCGTTTTGGACCCGGTGCTGCTGACTCACAGCTCCAGACAGCGCTCCCGCTTCGAAGCCCCGTCTGTAACCACGCCCCAGGATGAGGTTTGTGTTGGCTGCCGGTGTCCTCTGGCTGGGGCTGATGAACATGTTCCAGCTTTTGAACAGAGAGCCTCCAGTGGCTCTCCGCTGCCTGTGTGCAATCCTCTGCTTGCCCTGAGGACTCTGGAGGGGCACTGGCGGAAGCCTGGCTGTCACCTCTTCTCACTGCCATCTCTGCAACCACTGAGTCACTCGATGTTCCCACAATGTCCCTGCTGCCCTGTGATTTGCTCATGATGCTGCTTTTTGTTTCAGCTCTTTTCATGCTAAAAAAAAAAAAAAAAAAAAAAAAAAAAGACTTTGTTTTGTAATGCTGTAATGGCATGGTTTCCTCCAAATTCCCCTACCACATTTCCTATGCCTGAAAAAGGCAGGCATGCACTACCTCCTTCTCCCTATCTCCTGGCAAATCTAGAAGAATCCCCAAGTGTACGTTTGACTGCAGACTGGACCAAGCAATAGCCTTCACTTTTTCCAATACACTGGGATACTCCAGGAAACACTTTATTTACTGATCACTGGGTTATTGATGGAGTTCATATTTTAATGAAGGCAGACAAGTATTCATTTCAGATATTGAGGGTCAATTTGATACACTGACCTCCCTCCCCAAAATAAATGCTCAAATACATCCAAAGCAGAGGTTGTGTTTATGTGTGTCTCTAGGTGTATGTGTACAAGAACATGCTTATACATGTACATACACACACATGATTTCTCTTTGTAAGTAAAATAATCTTCTGGAATTTCTCTCAGGCCATTTCAAGGTATTTCTCAAATATAAGCACCATTTAGCTGGTGTCAAGGCTTGTGCATTAACCATTGGAAAGAGGATTCAGTTAATAAACCTTGAAATGTGCTGGAAGAAATTTCAGAGAGTATGTAAGGAGAGAGAATGGAAACATGGCAGATAAAAGAGTGTGTGTACACACACACACATACACACACATGCACCTTTTCTACAGCATACACAGCAGACAATGCAAACCTCACAGGTTGAAAATTACTTTGAGGGGCAAGATAAAAGTTTCATAGGAAGAATTTAGAAACGAGAGACTGACTTCAACATCTATTTGTAAGCTTCTGAATGGCAAGAAATTGCTTAAACCACTGAACTCAAAACCTTGAAGCTGAAATATTTATTTTGGCTAAGCTTTAGTCTGGAGAGAAATATATAGGTTCATGTTCGTACTGTTGTTTTCCAGGGCAGGAGGATTATGATAATTATGTTAGGGTCGGAACAAGCACCTTAGAAAAGGAATGCGTTTTTTTAGATCTGTCTGTAGTCACTCTGAAAGTTGTATGAAACACACCACCGACAGGTGCTTTTCATCTTCAAAGCGCTGGTAATTAATTAGTCCTTGCAACACACCTGTGAAGCAAGGCTTTGGTTCCTGTTGTCCAGAAAGCAAGAGAAAGAGAGGCAGGAAGGTGGAAGAGCAAGTATGTGACTTAAGGGAGGCTTGGTGCCAAGGGCTATGATTAAGTTCCAGGTACTCTTGTTGGATTCTCCATTTCATGTTATGTATCCACACACACAGACAGACAAACACAAGGAAAAGGAAACACATTGGACCTACATTGCTTTCAGAGTGCTTCTCTTGCGCTTTGCACTGGGAGGAAGTGGACCCTCTGCACAATCAGCAAAATAACCAGACGCTCCGTGGAGAGCTCTTCCCGTCTATTCCAAAAGATAACAAAGGTTCAAACAGATATCTATTAGCTGAACAAGAGAAAAAGCTGTTATGCTCTGAACCTCCCGGTGAACACACTGATTTCTCTGAGGACTATATGAAACTGCTTAGTGTTAGGCTATTTGAATTTTTTTAAATCTAGAACTTTTTGGTAAGTTGTCACTTCTTTTGGGTTCTCAGCGCACACACTTCATACGTTAATATGCACCACAAACGTACAAGACTGTGATGGAAAGAACGTTGATTCCAAACCACCTGTGGATTCTTGGCCACCACACGGTATCTCTGAGCCCGAATCATGCTGATGCCCAGAGCCACGATGCCAGGCAGCAGTGTGTTTCCAGCTCTGGTCTTCCAGAGAGGCCTGGTGGCGCAGTGGTCTGAACCTGAGTATACTGAGAATTCTCCACATTTCCTCTTGTTATGCAAATACAGAATACGGCCTTTGCAATACTCAAGAACGCATCACGAGGTAAACCTTCTAACACCGGTACTTTAAAAACTAGAGTTTGAGACTCTCAGCTACTAAAAAACTGGGAGTGTTTTTCTTTTCTTAAATGAAGAGCATCACTATGGCTTTATGTAATTCACAGAGTACCTGTCTACCTACCCTTACACGATCCCCTAGAAGCATCATTACGAAGCAAGTATAAAGTGTTAAAACCTCCAACCTTCACCAATATTGACTCATTTCCTACTTTGGAATTGTTCCCTTTTTGCTAGCAAATAGATAATTTGGACAAAGCAACAACCTCTCTCGTTTTCTGGGACGCCAAGTACCCTGCTCCACCAAATTCCACAGTAAAATGTTGCTGCCACAGGAACAGTTTTGGCAAATTATCATGAGGTCCTGGCGTTAGACTTACATTGGAAGGAACAATGACAGCCCCAGGGAGCCTGGGAGAGCCATTGGTGGAATGCCTGGACGTCCCACATCCCATCACAGCCCTGTCTGTGGTCTCAGACCTGGACCAGCGTCACCCAAAGTCATATCCAGTACAACTTACGTCAGTTTTAAGTGTTAGTGAACAAATTATTACAGGTCTTTTTGGATCATACTGCATTTTGACACTTCTCCCTTCCCCCCCTTCTAGGACTTACTAGTTGACCAAAAAGAACTACAGTTTGAAAGTTAAATGAGAGAGATTGAAAGAGATTGAGATTTATGTGTGAAACACTTCTAAACATGCCCTGTAAGTACAGTAGATTTCCCCCCTTACAACCACACCCTGTAAGTGCTGTATTTTCAGAGCTGAACAATTAACATAAGGAGCATGAGTCAGGCTTTGAACAACTCTGTGGGAACCAGAAAGCCTTTTGCTATTAGGAATGATGTAAATTCCCCAAGGCTGGAAGAAGTCCACAATGGAAGGCAGACAGGGTCATAAATAAAACAATGGATACTGCGGGGAGCACAGAAAGTGGGATGCGTGATCGTGCCCCGTACTGGCTTCAATCACACTCTCATGTATTTACTGTAAAACTTAGTTTGAAAAGCACTATGTATTTCCTATGGGAACTTCAAAAACTTCTTAAAGAAACAGGATGATCCCCTCTCATCCCAAATTCCTCAGATGACAAACAAAGGGGGAAACGTCCTTGAAAGAAAAAGGACAACAGAAAAAGCGAGGGAGTGACAGACGGAAATGTCCAGTTCAAAAAGTGCAAAACCTGTGTCTTCGTTTGCAAAAAAAGAAAAAGAGGAAAGAGAAAGAAGAAAAGAGGCAAGGCGGGCTCACACAAATTAAAACCACATTTGACAATTTGTTGAAAAAGGCATATTTACATTTGTATGAAGACTGGGTGGGCAGGGAGAAAAAGATTAGGCTCCTTCGGCCCTTGAACTGTCAGGTCTCATTAGAAAGCTCTCACTCTTGCATGTCTAGGGTCAATTCATTCCCTTTGTCACTAACTTACAGCCCTGGTGCCCCGCAGACAAGTCCCCCAGAGGAAGCACTACCACCTGGGAACCGGACTTCCCAGGCCAGTCATCCTGATTACTAACAGCCTCTCACATCTGGCATCAAAATGCAATCCATGGCTTTATCCAGAGGCAAAACTCTCAGGTGCAGACAGTATGTTGGGGTTTCAAGTGGCTCTCAGGCATCCCCAGATGCATTCCTCCTTTCTGGATTCTGCCCTGATAACTTCTACCAAGAATACAGAAAAACACCCACATAATTAAAAAGTTGGCCATCCAAAGCACCCCATGGTTATTCAAGAAACAGGTTAACCAAGATGACCTCTTTGGGCCTGCATGGATGAGTTCTCACAACCTGGAAGCTAGCTTTGAGTCTGTCAAGGATAAACTTCTGCAAATGTCATTTCCTAAGGCAAGGCCACCAGCCTCAGAAGGAATCTAATCTAGGCATACCCCCCTTGACAGCTTGAGCAGACCAGGCAGACTTCCAGACAAGTGGTCTGGCCTTGTGCTTGGGGATGCTCTGGAGACCAGGGAGGCACCCTGAGGTAGAGGACAGCCAAAGCACATGTGTCCCAGTACAGGTCCAAGGGGGAGGTGCAGTAGGCTAGAATCTGAGTCTGATCATGGCTGACATTATCCCAGTGCTGTCTGGTCTGACCTCGGAAACACATTCTCAATTTTTGGACAGAAAGGACTGCAAAGATATCCCCACCAGGGTGAACTGGGCAACTAAGACTCACTTCCTGCCTCTAGTCCGAGCATGAGCTGGGTTGAAATGTAGTCATAAATACTGGTTGATACTCAAGTTACAAAGGCAAGTTGAAACTGTGGATAGATCCAGGCATTCACTCCACAGTGACTGATTGAATACTATTTTCACTCCACAGTACACTTACAGAATACTGTTGAATTAACGTGGGATGGGGGGGAGAAGTGGGCCTAAAAAGACATAAAGCACCTGCTCTTGAGTTTGTTACCTCCTCAAGGAGTCGATAAAACACAGCTGGGCTCCCAAAGGCTAGTGAGAAGACTGGCTAGCAGGCTCAGTATCAGAAGCACTGAGGGGTTTTTTTAAAAAGAAGATTCCTGGGACCCATCTCTGGATGTTCTGATTCACAAAATCTGGGGTGGGGCTAAGAGAACTATATGTAATTCAAGAACTGCTGATTCACTGGAAACAATACTCAACCAGGCAGAGAAAACGTAACAAAGGTAAACTGGTACAATGAGGCAGCGTTCGCCAAGTGTGGTCCGGTTACCTCAGACATCAAAATCAACTGAAGGGCTTGATAAAATATGTTCTGGGTTCTTTCGCAGAATCCACTGTGTTCGCCTCTCTGGGGGTGAGGTCAGGGCAAGTGCATGTTAGTAAAGTGCCCCAGTGATTCTGATGCCCAGCAGAATTAAACTTCTATCTTAAAGGGACCACGAATGGATACCTGAGCAGAGTTCAGCAGAACCACTGACCTCTGCACCAGGCACTGTGAGGACCTCGTGGAAAAGGGCATGGCCCACAGAAACCGGCCCTGCTCTCATGAAGACACCCTCCCAATGGGGAAGACAAGGAACAAACAAGCCTATGTTAGGTGATGGTGACATTAGGAAGAAAATGAACCTCTAAAGGGTCATCGGGTGCTGTTTTAGATGTGGTCAGGAAGGATGGTGATAGGTAACAAGGTGAGCTTTACCCAGAGACCCAAGTGGAGAGAACAAGCCAGGTAAACATATGGGGCACAGGCATTTCAGGCAGGGAGAAGCATGAACACTCAGGCTGCGAGGACAAAGAGTGCCTGGCAGCAGGAAAAACAGGAAAGCAAATCAGAGGAAGGGGTCAGTGAGCAGGTAAGAGGGGTACGTGCGCGCGTGCGTTTAGTTGTAGTTGAGTGGCAAATCGTGCATAGCTTTTTAAAGGACAGCATATTTTATTGTGAGGAAGTTTCCAAGAAGAAAATGGACTTGATATTTTAAAAGGATTATCTTGGCTAAGAAAACAATCTCATTTACAATTGCCTCAGAAAAAAACAAACCCAAAACACCTAGGAATAAATTTAAGCAAGGATATAAAAGACCTATACTTGTAAAATTATAGGATATTGAAAAAAGAAACTGAGGAAGATACAAATAAGTGGAAGCATATGCCATATTCATTGATTGGAAGAATTAAGATCATTAAATTTGTACCCAAAGCAATTTGTAGATTCATTGTGAAGATACCAATGGTACATTTCACAGAACTAGAACAAATATTCCAAAAATATATATGGAACCATAAAGACCCCGGACAGCAACAGTGATCTTGAGAAAGAAGAATAAAGTTGGAGGAATCACACTACCTAATATCAAATTATACTACAAGGCCATTGTAGTCAAAACAGCATAGTACTGGCATAAAAATGGGCATATAGATAAATGGAACAGAATAGAGAGCACAGTAATAAACCCATACCTTTATAGTCAACTAATATTTGACAAAGGGGACCCAAACATACAATGGGATTAAGATAGTCTATTCAATTAATGGTGTTGGGAAAATTTGACAGATATATGCAAAGAAAAAGTTGACCACCTTCGTAAACCATACACAAGAATGGTTTAAAGACTAAAAATGGATTAAAGACTTAAATGTTAGACTCAAAACCCCAAAAATCCTAGAAGAAAACATAGGCAATAAGTTGAACATTTCTCATAGCAATATTTTCTTCTGGTATATTACCTTGGGCAAGTGAAACAAAAGAAAAAAATAAACAAAATGGGACTACATCAAACTAAAAAGTTTTTGCACAGCAAAGGAAACCATCAACAAAATGAAAAGACACATCACTGAATGAGAGTACATACTTGCCAAAGATATATCTGATAAGAAGTTAATATCTAAAATATATAAAGAACTTATACAACTCAATACAACCTAATTTAAAAATTGGCAAAGGACCTGAATAGACACCCCTTCAAAGAGGACATACAGATGGCCAATAGACATATCAGAAAATGGTCAATAGACATTACTAATCATCAAGAAATGCAAATTAAAACCACAAAGAGATATCACATCACATCTGTCAGATGACTATCATCAATAAATCAAGAAATGACAAATCTTGGCAAGGATGTGGACAAAAGGGAACCCTCATGCACTGTTGTTGATGGGAATGCAGACTAGTGCAGCCACTGTGTAAAGCAATATGGAGTTTCCTCAAAAAACCAAAAATGGAACTCCCATTTGACCCAGCAATTCCACTTCTGGAATATATCCAAAGAAACCCGAAACATTAATTCGAAAGAGTATATTCACCACTATGTCATTGCAGCATTACTTATTATAGCCAAGATCTGGAAGCAGCCCAAGTGTCCATCAATAGACAAGTGGATACAAAGATGTGATACATTTACACAATGAAATACTACTCAGCTGTAAAAAAGAAAGAAATCTTATCCTTTGCAACAGCATGGATGGACCTGGAGATTATTATGCTGGGTGAAATAAGTCAGCCAGAGAAAAACAAGTAGCATATTATTTCACTCATATGTGGAATCTAATGAACAAAATGAACTAACAAACAAAACAGAAACAGAATCATGGATAGAAAACGAATTGACAGCTGTCAGATGGGAAGGGGAATTCAGGGTTGGGTGGAAAAGGTAAAGGGATTAAGCAAAAAACAAACAAAAAACCCTCATAGACACAGATAAGAATATGGTGAATATCACAGAGAAAGGCGGAGGGGGGACACAGATGAGGGTAAAGTGGGGATAAAGGATGATGAAAGGAGCCTTAACATAGGTGGTGAATACACAATACAATACAGATGATGATATATTATAGAACTGTACACCTGAAACTTATGTAATTTTATTAACCAATGCCATCTCAAAAAAAAAAAATCAATATAAAAGGATTACCTTGAATTCAGTAGAAAGACAACATAGAAGCAGGAAGACCAGTGATGAGACCACTTCAATAGTCCACTCAGAGATGATGGGTCTTAGAGGAGGTTGGGGGTGGTGAGAAGTGGTTAGTTTGGAAATGAAATCTGAAGGGAGACCCAATAGAATGTGCTGATCAATCCTTTATAATAAAAGGCCAGAGACCATAACGGCATAACGACCAGAATAACCAATCGACTAGTTGCTATGAGGTGCATTGACCACCTCTCGGTCCCTCCCCACAGCCCGCAGGTTCCAATCGCTGGATGGCCAATGGGGAATCACGGGGGTGGGTAGCAGCAGGGTGGGACTGGGGACTGGCAAGTGGGAGGAATGGCCGACCTCTTGGTCCCTCCCGCCGGCCCTTAGGTTCTGATAGATCACCAGATGGCGAACAGGAAACCAGGTTGGGTATCGGTGGTGGGGCAGGACTGGGGACTGGCGAATGGGTGGAAGATGGCCCTGATTGCAGGCTAGGCCTAGGGACCCTACCCACACACGATTTCATGCGCTGGGTCTCTAGTTGAATATAAGATGTGAGAGAAGAAAAAAGGTAAGAATGACTCCAAGATCTATGGTTTAAACAACTAGATGATGAAAGTTACCCTTCACCAATACAGGAAGTACAGTCTTAGGGAAGTGGAACCAAGAAATCAATTTTAGGTCTGTAAACAAAAGTTACGAGTCCTCCTGGACATCCAAATGGAGAGCCTGAGCCAGCAGTTAACATGCAGGTTGCAGGCTGAGAGAGGTCTGGGCTGCAGACACAAAGCTGGGAAATCAGCAGAGATGGTATTTAAAGGCATCAGTCAAAATGAGCTCCGCTAGGGAGTGAGTCTGGACGAGAAAGAAAAAAAAAGTTGAGAATGAGGAGGATTCAGGAAAGGAGACTGAGAAACTGACAGCAGGAAAGAGAAACATCAATATAACAGGATGTCCCTGGAGGCAAGAGAAGAAAGTGCTTCATTGAAAGTGACAACTTGTGTCAAATGCTGCTAAATGGTTAGGTGTGAAAACTGATCATAGAAGTCAAAGGTGTTTTTGGTCAGCTGCTAGAACCCGAGCCAACCCAAATGGTTTCGAGAGTGAAGCAGAGGCAAGTGGCAACCAGAACTCTCCAGTACAGATGTATCACACGTGGTACATGTAATTTCAAGTTTTATATAGACCCATTACAAATGTAAAAGGAAATTGGTAAAATTAAATTTCAATAATGCATGTTATTTAACACAATATATTAAATATCATTATTATAACATGTAATCAATTTAAAAAATTGCGATATTTTGACTTTTATATAAGACTTTGAAATCTGATGTGTATTTTACACTTAGAGTACATTATCTCTGACTTGCGAAGTGGCTGGAGTGTTGGCCAGCACAGGTCTAGACCACACCTTTGAAGGGCTTGCAGTAAAAAGGAGCAGAGAAATGCACTGAGAGCTGAATTGGAGGAGGTGGCTAATGGAGAGTGAGTCAGTGATGACTGAAACAGACATCTGGAGAGATGTGATCAGCTACCGTGTGTGCCAACCTCTGACTGTGTGTCAGGCACTGTTTCATGGACTCACCAATGTCGCCTTCAAAACAACTTGTTGAAGCAAGAGTATTATTACTGCCACCCTCCAGGGACCTGATTCAATATAAACAAACAGCACGGGTGACAATGTCACATTCATCTGACAAACGAGGCTTCTGCTGGGAAAATCCTGGGGCCCACGCTAAAGCACCTGGCTGAAGGCCCTGGGACATCCGCATCAATCTAGGTTGGAATAGAAGGGGGCATATCCTAGGGGCCATGATATCAGGCTGCTGGTCACTGCAAGCGCCCCATGTGTGCCCCATGACAGCTCACCCCAACCACCCTGCCCGCCTCCTAGAGCCTCCACAGAACAGCTAGAAGCTAACCCACCAAACTCTTATTTCCAGGATTGCAGAACACCCTGCCTAATGTGAAGGCAATAAAGGAAGGAGGGGAAGAAAGCTCTTCACTGGTAGTAAAGATTTTCTCAAGGCAGCACTTAACGCAGTAAAGCTATGGTACTCTCAGCGCTTGCTTTGGGGAGTTGAGTCTACTCATGGCCATGTATATGAGTTTCTTCTAATTCTGTTTTATTCAAATAAAAATAATTAATAACCCAACCAGAATAATTTAAAAGTAGGTAATTCACAGAATATTAGAACACATAGTCTTAGGTCACATTCTAATCATTACTGTTTCTGAATTCCTTACGATCACATCTGCTGAGAATGTTATACCCAGAGTTGATCCAATCAGGTTAACACCTGGGAGGTGAGAGGTGAAGCCAGGGGCGAGGAGGTAGAGGAAGAGGTATGGCATTCCTTGATTGCTTGTCCCAGAGCCAGTTTCTCAACTGGCTGATGGTTGGTTTCTCATCTACCTTTCAGGGTTCTTTGGGACGTTTAAATGCGGTGAGGTACATGAAGCATGCTTTGGAAACTGGAAAGCACTAAACACATTTGGAAAAGAAAACCCCAAACCTACACAAACCATATGGGGTTTATAGGAAGGCAAAGGATGCCTTGCATTTGTAGGGAACTTACATGAGTAAAATCCTTTAACCAACATCTCATTGGCATCTTACTGAGTATTCGGCAGACAGGTATTGTCTCTGGTTCACACACTGAGAAGAATGAGACCCAGAGACTGGTGTCCAGGGCAGCACAGGCCGCTAGGGGCAGCACTGAGCTGAGAGGCCTGGCTCTGCGCACTGTTCTCCACTGTGCCTGGTGGGTCACTGCTGTGGTGGCTAGAGATGGAGCTGTAGAGAGAGCACAGGACTGAGTCGTCCATGGGTCCAGCTCCCTCTCGGTCATTACCTCATTGTGAGATCTGTATAAGCCACTTATCTTCTCTGAGCATCAGTTTCATCTAGAAAAAAAGGGGTATTGATAACTTGGTAGTGGATACTCCTTCACTTCCTGAAAATAATACTCAGACTTTCTTCTGGGGAATCATGTCCCCAATGTCCATGCATTTCAGGAGGCCTTGTTTCCATGTCTGACTCCAGAAGTGGGCCTGTGACCCACTACGGGCCAACCAGAGTGCAGAATTCATGAGCTGCAAAGACATGCATGGGAAGAGGCCCACCCTCTTTTCCCTTGGACCTGGAGCTGCCAGGAACGACTACCACATACAGGCTGAGAATGAAGCCAACAAAGTAAAAAGCAGACCCAAAAGGTGGCGAGAAACAGTCTTGGTGATAGTCTTTGTGCCTCTGATCAAACTATACCTGAATCCAGCACTTTTGAGGCACATGAGCCAAAAACCTTCCTTTTTTTGCTAAGCCATTTTAAGTTGGCCTTCCTGTCCCTTGAAAACTACAGAGTTCAAGACTGATACAATCTCTTCTCAGGTTTGTTGCACTGAATAAGTTATTGTATGCTAAGAGCCTTCTGCAAACAATAATGCTCTTTTGCAAACAATAAAAGCAGAATAAAAGTAATATGTTATCAGCTCACTTGGGGGCTAAACGTAATAATAAAATATAAAGCTGAACTACTTTCGATGCTTTTTTACTTTATATTATGGCAAAAAGAAAGTTATTTTTGAATGTTAGTGGGATGCTTAATGATTTTCAGGAGCATCAGTATTCTGAAATGTGGCAAACGATTGAGTTACTTAGAGAGAAGCAGCCAGAATAGAGCAAGAAATATGACAATGACCCCAGTGTTAGACCATGATGCCAGGTGACCATGCAGAAGCCACATATCTTAAAATGAGGAAGAGGTCTATTTCCCAAATTTCACTTTTTATATTTTCTTAAATTATTTGATAATTAATAAATTATGGGATTGGAAAGGGCAAAACAGGTGGGATAGGATAATAATGAACAATGAAAAGAAGTAGAAAAATACATAAGTGTACTGACTCAAAACAACTGAAGCAAAAAGAGGCAATGAAAAGGTAAGTGGTATCTTGTGGATTCCACTGTGGACTGAAGCTGTTTTCTCTAACAGTGATAATGACAGAGGACATTTGTACTGAGGTAACAAAAAAAACACTGGGTACAGGGACTAAGCCCCTGGTAAATGAGTCCTCATTAGATTCCCATGAGGCAGACGTGACCTTCCCCATTTTAGAGATGAGGAAACTGGTGCCCTATGAGGCTGGGTTATCTGCCTAGTCCCACAGTGAGGGGCAAGGCTTTTGCTGCATTTGGTTTCTCTGGCCCAGTCTCTCTCCAGAGCCCTCCATTCTCTGCCTCCCTCGGAGAGGAAGTGGAGCTCAGCCTGCTGAGGCTGCTGCCTTGTGGGTTAGTAGGTACTCTACTGGTTTTTTTCTTTAATATATTTTTTAAAGTTCTGTTTTCTTCTGAACTGATGACTACAAAACTGTCTTATTGTAGGTCTAAGGAAGTGCAAATAATAGTTGCAAATATGTTAACCTGAAAATAATATCAGTGAAAAAAAAATCAAGGAAGTTATTTTGTAGGAAGTACACATTTCACGGGGATTTTCCAGTTTATATTCACCTACCCTCAAAACCCTAAAAATAAAACCTGAACAACCTTCAGCCCCCCCCAGTTGGGTCTCTGGTGCCATACAAGTGTGACAAAATTTGGAGTTTTAGAAAAACCATAGGTTTGAGGCCAGCACTTCTTAAAGATGAGAAAATTTACTGGCCACTCAAAAACTGAATGAAAGCTATTTAACTTTGACTAGGAAAACATACAAATACATATAAGGTTTTTTTTCTTCAGTTTCAGGGAATTCATGAATCATAGGTTAATAATGCGCTGTATAAAAGTAGAAGGGAAATATCTGTGAGAAATAGAGAGAAACTTAATGGGAACTGCCCCAGGCAGAGCTAGCCTGCCTTTGGGGGGAGGGGTCACCTTATTAAAAATACTACCCTTATAGAAGCCAGGGATTGAAAATGCCAACATTTGCATATCACCTTTATTTAGGTGATAACCTTTTCCCTAACACCACCTGTTGGCGGAGCATGTGAGCCTGCTCAGGATGGGAGAGGAGACGTGAGTGAGTATGGAGCCAGCTACACAGGCAGCAGGGCTGGTCAAGGGGGCCCACTGTGGGCCTGCTCACCAGGGAAGAGCTGTCATAGTCAGAGAGAAGACGTCACGGATAACTGTCTTATTTCAAAATTCTGTCCAGAGCTGGCCCGCTGCCCAGGGATGCAGAGGCAATAGCTCTTCCCACTTCTCTTGAACACAGACAGCAAGACCACCACCCCCCCCATCCCTTTTCCAAAACTCCAATCTCACTAGTCTGGGAACCTCAAAGCATTTATGAGCCTGTTTCCTTGGGAAAATGAGTACCGAATTCTAAATCATCTGCTCACTAATGAACTTTCCAAACATAATCCAGTCGCATGCTGAACTCTGCTGTCACTGTGGGTGTTCCGATGATCACGTGTGCTTTTAGGAATTTAGGCCTGAGAAGCCTGCTGTCTTCAAATTCCTATGTACCTTAGAGAACTTAGTGGGTCCTTCCTCCAAAACCATATTTCAATGTGAGTCCACTGGCAGCCACTGGAAATAAAAGGCATTGTAGCTGGGCGGTCTCTATTCTGCCCCCTCCTCTGGGTGTTAGTTAACGGAGTTCTCACTGAAGGTCACGTGTTTATGCTCTTAATATATCCCCCTGGATGAATGCATTCCATCACCTACTTGCTGGCTAAATAGGGTTTTATCATTTAACTTTTTGGTACTTCTGTTTTTGTAGCTGCAAAATGAATCTGAGTTGGCAAGTGGAGACAAAAAATGAAGGTGCTGAGCCTCTTCGTAAAATATATACAGATGAATATTATTAGGTATTTTTCTCATTTCTAGCAGGGAGGAATAGCAATCTGCTAATCTGGTATTAATGGCATTTAAAGTAACTCCTCTTAGGAGATAACAGAAATGGTGATGATAATAATTAATACTGCATAAGTGCTTTCGAGTTTACAAGACATTTTTATATTCATTATCTCACTTGATCCTTAGAAAAAGCTGGGAAGGCATCACTTTTGCCTTTGTTTAACAAGTCAGGGGACTGGTGCTCCAAGAAGTCAAACAATTTGTCATCCCGTGGGTGAGAGCAGAGGCAGTGGTCAAAGCAGGTCTTTTACTTTGAAGTGCGATCCCATTTCCACTTGTTCTATGCCCCACAGTGGTTTTCCTAATTCCATCTATCAACTAAGTGGTCACCAAAGGGAGATTAGAGGTCTCTGCATAAGTAAAGGTACATCATGGGGAGAAAAGCACAAAGGATTAAAGGCCTCGGGTACAGTCTATCCTATTCCAACTCAGCAAAGGGCAGGTTCTTGTGGAGACCTAACGGAGACAACATGAACCATCTCATTTAGAAATACTATTGGCTTAGCATTTAGGAGAATTTTATTACTTAAAAAGGAGAACAAAACCTTAGGTGACTATAACATACAAGCAAAAGATAGTTCATCTTTAAAAAAGTGATTTCATCTTAGAAAACCTTTTTCTTATCTTCTCTGTCATAGCCTAGGAAAAAAGTTCTAGATAGACCAAGCCAACCAAGAACAATTTCGTCTCTACCACCAGCATTTCATTAAGATCATCCACCTATGCATTCACATAAGGGCCAGTGGGTTATAACGGATGCTACAGTTCTATCCCTATTCAAGGAAAACTGCCCATTTATAGGCCCTTCTTGGGTGTGGCCCTAATCTGTTCCATAACTACTTGTTAACGGTATGTTCTGACCCTGAGCACAGGCCACAGCTGACTGAAAAAGGGAAAGGCAGACAGCACAGGGAGGCAGCAGGCAAGATGGAGAGCATCAGTTTAGTCCTGTTGCTATGGGGCCAAAAGGAGCCTTGTGTCTAGAAAAGCCCCTTGTCATGTGTGCCCCAATACTGAGGCCCCAAAGCACATAGGCAGACAGAGCATGCCTATTCCCCCGAACCTAAGAACCATCATTAGTAAAAGCCTGGTCAATATGCAGAATAAAAAGGAGCTCATATCACAAACTAAATCTCATAAAACTACCAGAAGAAAATATTAGTAAATATTTATCCAATTAAAAAACCCCACAAGACACCAAGATCATTTAAGGCAGTCACCATTGTGGAAATCATAAAATTGAGTACGTAGACACCTACCACACAGCAATGTCATGAAAGGTAAATTTTACTAGTGAACTCACTAAAAGTTACTCTCCTTCCAATGTAAGAAGTTTTTATACAATAAGAAGCTTGTAACATACAAAAACACTAATAAAAAATGGACACAAACAGAATTCTCAATGCAGAGGTCCTGTTTGAATTAAACACAAACTGACCTCAGCTGTCAAGTAGGAAGTGTGGCAGGGTACAGAATAGATCATTAACAGAGGCTATCTTTGGATTGGGAGTTGTGGATAATTTTTACTGCCTTTGTATATATTGGGAGTCTAAACACTTTTGCACAATTAACATGTATGATTTTGGTAAACAGTTATTAAGTAAAAAAATGAAATTCAAAACACTGTGGGAAATGTGAAATATAGAAACTGCCTCTTCCCACTCAAAGAACATTTCTTAATGCTACAGGCAGCTCCTGTTTATGGCTCCCATGTAATTTACCACCAGCATTGTTTAGGAAATACAATAAGATGAGAAGAATGGAATCTTACAAAGACTATATATATCAAGAAAAACCTGGAAAAAATACTTATTTCATTTTTTAATACAAAAGAGAAGTTCTTTTCTTGAATGCTCTGATTTAAACTTATGCAAAATTTGTCGTGTGAAAGTGAAATAATTCTCTCATTGGGGTGCATAAGTTAGTGCATAGTCAAACTGGTAAGTAGTTTATTTCTTGTATTCTAAAAACTTAAAGACTAAAATCTCTACTTATTTATAATTTCTATTTATCTTTCCTAAGATAAAATATAACCCTACTCCGATTTTCTTTTCATCACGGTTTTTTAATCTGCAAGGAATGTTCCCTTTTGTGCAAAATAATTTTATGGGTTTTATTTAGCAACATTTTCATTGCTTCCTCTGATAGAAATTCAGTGTGAGAAAGGATTTTTGAGGTAATCTGACATCCTCCCCTTGACTGAGAAGAGGGCTAAGGCCCACAGAGGCTCAATTACGCACAGCTGAAAAACACGAAAGCTGAGCTAAAAATAACCCAGGCCGGGTAGTTTATTGCTGC
Source organism: Murina feae (assembly GCA_004026665.1). Lineage (NCBI taxonomy): Eukaryota > Metazoa > Chordata > Mammalia > Chiroptera > Vespertilionidae > Murina > Murina feae. Next base: position 32,892 of record PVJC01002438.1, on the reverse strand, counting down.
TTTAGTCTCATTTTCATTTCAATTATATACTCATAAACTAGAAAGAGAGTTGTTTAGTGTTAAAAAGAAGTGCAACTTAAGAGAAGTGTCAATTTAGTGCCTGTCAGGACGTGACGGTAATCTCACCTACGTGATGCTACAGTGAAGACACAGGGCTATGTGGCTGCAGTACGTCTGCACAATCTTGACCGTTATTCTCACAGATTGAGCACAACACACGTGAACCTAAATATCTCATGTACAGACTCACTCTTAGACAGCATTAGTACTAAATGTCACTTTTTAAATTTCCAGAAGAATCAGACTCTTACAGCTTAGGTTTAAAAGTAAGAAAGTAATTAGAATTTTGGACTTTGCTTCCAAAGGGCAGACAGCATCCAACTGAACCAGGAAGGTTCAGAATGGATCCTGAGGCTCTGTTTGAATTATATTTTTAGGTCACGAGGATAACCTTCAGTGCCCTTGATCTGCCAAACTGTAAGCTCCTTGAGGGTAAGAACACTTTCTTATTTTTCTTAGTTGCCCCAGTGCCCACCAGAGCTCCTAGCATAGAGCCAGTATTCAGCAAATTATGTAAAAGGTGATGGTAAGAAGAGATGGGAAGGGTCTCAGGAGACTAGGAGTGGCTGTAAGCAATGCTGTGTGAGACAGTAGCTTTATGATGAACCTCAAATTTTGCAGATATATACATATATAAATAATTTGTGGTTATTTGGCAATAAATATATTACTTTATAAAGTTATTGCTTTGGTTATTATTATTTACTTTAATGAAAATAATAAATAATTTTGAATTTCCCAAAGGCTCCTGGGCTTTACATCTGAGAAAGAAGTTTCTACACAGGGACTTGGGTTTGTCAATATGAAAGAGAATATTGTTGGAATGAAATAAACCTAAGTGCAATACAAAATTCTATTTCATGCTCTTCATATTTCTAAGGGAAAGAAGGAGGCGGGGGGGGGGGGGGGGGGGGGGGGGGGGGGCGGGGGGGGGGAGGAACCTAAGGTACAAACTCCGGAAGTGACTCCCCAGCTGCATTTCTAGAGATAGGTAAAAAACTGAACCTACAAGAGCTTCAAGATTTCTTATGAGAAACTGTAATAAGAAAAAGACAATGACTCATCTCATAATAATGCCCTTTCTTCCCAAAGTACACATCACAATTCCCACATCCCTGGCACAAGAGCACACGGTGCGGAGCTATTGCAACATGAGGTAGCTCCCTGCACCAACGTCCCGCAGTGGACAGCGGGGAACAGACCTCCCTGGAGCTGTGGGGGTCAGGGGGCAGCATGGCCGTGCTCATTCTGCACCCCTCCCTCCAAAGAGGGGGATCACTCCCTTTGTACTGCTTCGTCTGCAACAGCGGTCTTTTGTGCAGCCGCCTTTTTAAGAATGAGGAGCTATGTGCAGCTGGCTTCCTTGTGCACAGCAGTTCTGAATAGGCTCTCCCAGATTTCCTCACCAACTGTCACTTAGACACCAAGGACCAAAAGGGATAGAAAAAAAAGACGAAGGAAAGGGAATCTGCGACTCAAGGCTACAGCATGAGTAAGGCGCCCCTACTGGCTCCCGCCTTCTGTGGCTGGGAAGAGAGCGTTCAGTAAGCAGTTATAGAAAAGTAACTGAAGCTTATTGCCAAAGAGGTATCTCCAATAAGGCTCCTTAGGAAGCCAATCCCCCAGGCCTTGCCCAGTCAGATGTTCCTTGAGAATAACTACCAAGAGAAAATGAGGCGGATCCTGCCCTGCAGCAAACAGCAATGTAAACTGATAAAAGATTTCAAAGCTCTACAGAAAACGGAAGTTCAGAGAATACTCACAGGAGAGAGAGAGAGCGGGGCATCAGTGGCTTTGGGTATCTGAACAATATAAGGGAGTAAACATGCCACCTCTACACTGAAGGCAATTCTGGGAGGGAAGGGCTATTTATTGATCCTTAAACAGCTAGGACAGGAGGGCTCTCAGAGGTCAAATATCAATCAAGACAGAGCTCCAAGACAAGTGTGGTGGAAGGACTGCTTTGTGGTAGGCTTGATGAGCCATCTGTGGAAGAAAGGCCCTCTGTTCGACATTTTATTGTTTATAGGGACAAGCTTGAAAGATGGTAGACTGGAGGCCTGTGAGGAGGGAGAACGTACAGACGAGCAGGTCAAGCACAGGTGTGCAGGGCCTGTGTCCAGGGATGGAGCTGCATCAGGCTTAGTTGACTCGTGTGGGTGTGTGTGGATGGGAAAGGCACAGTCAGAGGTGGGAAGAAAGGGCAGCTGAGGAGACAGAGCCTGAGAGAATTACTAAAAACAGTGGAAGATCCTCATGATGTAAATGGCATATTTCTTATAAGCAAACTTAGTGGACTCTGATAGTATTATCACTAGATGTCAGAACATTCTGAAGATAAAAAAAAAACACAAAACTGTACTGGCTCAGGTAAAAGACTCAGACTAGTCAACTTGTAAGAATGAAAATTCGTAACATTTAAGAAGTCGTTAAGATTGCAGGACTTAAATGGCAGCAGCTGTAGAAAACTTACATCTGTACAAATATCAGTGCCCCTAAGGAAAATAGTATTTCAGTTGTATTGAGATGTTTTAATTCAATCTGTACAATTTAAGTATCAATATCACATATCATACAAGATCTCATCTGAAAGCAATGATACTTTCTAGTACACTTAACTGTTTTCTTAAACTACAGGTCAATTTCTTCATTGCTTTGAGTTAGTTAAGTTATATTGTAATATACCTGTTTGCTAACTGCATTACTATTTTAGCATTTATTAATCAAGAAGAATTAATTAATTAAGAAATTAAAATTCTAAAAATATTTTAAAGAATAAAATTTTAGTACTTTTCACCAAATTTACTTCAGTTAATTAATTTAATATGTATACTTAAGAGTTTTATTGATATATGAAGAAATTAGGGTCATGTTGGCTTTTCTGATGGGCATATTTGCTCCAAATGAAGGCACCTACATTTAAATATGAGTTCTCTGCCCTTTATTTTTCTGGGTTTCCATTCACCCTTATTGCCTCTAAAACACTCTCCCTAAATATTTATTTAAGGTAAGATATTGATTTTAGACCATATGGACCAAATTTCAAATGGATTAGAAATAAACATAAGGGGTAAATTAATATTCCTATAAATTATTTTAGAAGCATAATCATGTCATACACTTCATACCCAGGTTTAATGTCTGCTAGACTTTTTTCATCTGTTATAGTTTTACGACATACTAGTATGTCCAAAAACATGAAAAAGTTTGTATAGAAGTAAGTTTAGGTAGACTGGATGTACACACACACACACACACACACACATATACACACACACACACACGAGATGCTCTCCAGTGCAATATTACCAGAGTTTTCTGAATCTACTTGTCTGAGTAGAAAACTCCAATGAAAGAGTAACAGGATGTGATGGAGCTTAAGACTTAGCATGAGAAAAGAGAAAGAAAATGAACCCTATCAGCTAAGAAATAACACACTGGGGAAAAGTACTGGTTCTCATGAAAATGTCAGTGATTCACCATGGAATAAAATTCAAAAGCCACTGACCCCAATGAAAGCTTCCAGTGGAAACATGTGGATTTTGCTTCATTTCATTTAAAGACTTTGTTTTATTTCATTTAAATACTATCATAAGCACCATGACGTTTTTATAAAATGTTGCTTTCTCATTTAAAATTGATATGGAAAAAATACTGCTGATCAAACTAAATTTTCAAGCAGTCTTAATAGTATCATACAAAACAGGTAGGATATACTGAGCACTTAATGCATGTCTCTTAAGACATACATTAAGTGATCAATAGCCAAATGACAACAAGAAAAAATTCTTTAAAATATTACAATTCAATATTTAAGCAGATTTGCTTATAGAATTTTTCATACATACCAATTCCTCATTCTGCCTTGAAAGATCACAACTGACTGCAAGCTGACTTACACAGACCACAAATCTGTCAGGAAACACACGAAGTTCTGTATAAAATGAAGAAAACCAAATTACTAAGAGGCATCAAAAACCTATGAACACAGAAATGGGTGATCCCAGATTTGTAAGTTACTGCAATAAGCATATATGTATGAGACACAGATGTCCCCTCCCCACCTTTCTGTGTTTGCCGTCAATAGGGCGGGGCAAGCACAAAGCCCTAGGGAATTCAGAGGAGGCTGTAAATAGGTCCAACTGAGCCCCTGGACCATTACATCACATGAAACCCCCAGACAGGGTGTGTCAGTTTGCTGTGTTCTGCTCAGAATGTACATTTGGGAAACAGGATCAATGTTTCTAATATGTGTGCAGACTTACATAGGATGAGGAAGAATATTAGATAAAATCTGAAAAGGTGACTTGTGAACATTCTTATTAGTTTCCCTATCATACCATTGGTCAACTGGTCTTAGAGAGGCTGTAAAATGGAGGGCAAACTCTAATCTGAATCAAGCTATAAGAACAGCAGTTTCATTAATTAGAAATTAGTGATCAAATTATTAAAAGAAAGTAGTTAAATATGCAACAGTAAAGATGATACAACTACACCAGTTATAGTAATTTAATTATTCTAGTCTCTTAAAGCAAAAGACTTCTGGGTGGGGAAGGCTAAATGAATCACAGAACTGAACTTCTCAACATTCAATGAAAGGAATATAACATGATAAATGCCATCTGTAGCTCTACTTCTCTCATCTGTCCATCCATCGATCAGCCCAGCCCCAACCTCTACCTAGCCCCCACCTATCTCTGGAGTGATGTCTGAAGTGATGTTTAGCTGATGGTAACAGTGTATTTTCTGGGTGGTTGGGGAGGGTCTTCTCCTCCCTTCTCTATACTTGGTTATACTGCTAGAATCTATACTATTAAAAGCCTATGTGGTCATCATGCCCGTGATGCCCTCACATCATGATGCCTTCACACCGTGATGCCCTCACACTGTAACAATCTATCACCAGGGGGCTGTGTGCGCAGTGGGCGCACTTGGGTGGGCAGGTGGGTGGGAACTTGATGTTGCATACGTGGCGCTGAGGTGGGTCCTGCTGGCTCCATGCGGCGCCCCTGGGGCAGGTCTCCAGATCCCCAGCTCCTGCCTACCTCTTTGGGGCAATCCATCGAGGAGCCCTGGATGGGTGGGCGGGGCCTACCTCTTTGGGGAGATCAATCCCGGGGCTCCCACACTGTGAGAGGGCACAGGCCAGTCTGGGGAATGCCCTCCGGCCCCCTGAGTGCACGAATTTTGTGCACCAGGCCTCTAGTATTTTTATAATACACATGTATCACATTTACGACAGAAAGCCATTTTTCTAAAAGATAAGACTTTCCTCTTAGATGTGACCAATTCTTTTAAAAGACAGATGTGAATCAGATAAGTGAAGGCTTTTAGATACATTGCACACTTCCAACAATGAATGACAATGTGAAGGCCTAAGGTAACAGCATATCTCAATCTGATGTACTTGGAAGCCAAACAGGAAGGTGTCAATTATGCAAACATAGAACTTAAACAGAGTTTACACCTTACACACTTGGCTACATTCAATTATAGCAAAAGCCCAATGAGCTGATGTTCCAGTAACAGCTCTCTCTTTACCTCTCACCTGGACCACTGCTGCACCTTGGTGGCTGCTTTCCCTATTCCAACTGATTTTACTAAGCGCAAATAGATTAACAGTTCTAAAAAGCAGCTCCACTCACTATGCTCAAACCCCTATCATGGCTCCTTCGTGCCACCACACACTATGAAAATATCCAAAACCCTCCATGATGGGACCTAACCTGTAGTTCTGTTCTTACTCCCATTAGTCTTGCTCATATAGGAACCTCCATTTCTGGAATATTGGGCATATTTTGACCCCTCATAGATATCATATGTGGCCAGGCAGCCAGGAATGCGGCTTTGTTTGAAAAGCCAGAAAACCAAAATTATCAAAGCAGTTAGTATTTATTCATTAATTCTTAAAATATTCTTTTGAGATAAACAGTAAATGTCTGGCTCCCCACTTTATGGAAAGGGAAGCTGAGTCATAAAATGTATTATTTAGCACTCCCCCTATTCCCAGTATCGTAACACTGAAATACAACTTGTTGGAGAATCAGAATTAAAATTCAAAATGATTAGTTATATCTATTATTAGTGAATCCGATCCAGAATTCAAAGTTAATCATTCTATCAAATAATTCCTCTACTCTGTTCTTCCCTTTCTTCCTCTGAAAAATAAGGATAGAATGCAGATTCGAACACTTTGGTGTTGGGTGTTGTCCAAACAGAAAGCAATGTCTATATCCCTTTACTTTAATTAGGTCATATTTGAGAGTTTCATTACTTTAATATTTAAATAAAGATTTAGGCAACAGCCATCCCCACCACGGAAGGTAACTAGGCTGCATTTAACAGATATAGGTTAATTGGCATATTTTACTAAGAGAATTGAGTAAGAGAGTAATATAGTCAAGTGACACTTACAGTTGAGAAATTACAGATAATTGTGAGGATACCAAGAGCAAACCTCCATACAGTTAATTTTTAAAGTCCCTGTTTCATAAGCTTATATACTAAAATCATGCATGGAAGTTGAACTAGATTTTCTTTCAAATGCTCAGATCAACTTGGAGAATGGTCGTTAGCATCTGACTTTATTGTTGTTGGCTGGATGAGTTTGACATCATTTCCTCAGTGGACATCTTGACTTGAGGAAAATGAGGGGGAAGCTGGCCTGGTCACACACCTAGGAAAGGCTGGGAAAGCATTTTCTCCTGCACACACTTGCTCCATACCCCAGGGTCTCGGTGTGCACAGACAATGATGAAGTGATTCATAGTTTGACTGCCTGTGAGTCACTCTGGAACCTCAATGAAAGTGCTGAGATGCAGCAGGAAAGCACAGTTTAGTGTGGCCCAGCTCACTGTTCTCAGGAAGGCAATAAACAGCAAAAATGGAAAAAGAAATAATAAATTTGGGAAATACTCTTACTTAGTACTTCAATTTCATAAAGACAACAAAGCAGGTAGGGATCCTCAATCCTTAATTTTCTTCCCTCTCAAGGGCAAGCTAACTGTGCAAAATGTCTGGCAACCCAAGAAATCAGTTTCTTACCAGGACTCTGTGAACCCCCAAAGCAGCGAAGGCGTATCCCTCTCTTGAGGAAATAGGCTATGATTTGAAAGCCATAACCTGTAAAGTGAAAGAGGACATCATTAGGTTAGAAGCTTGTTTGCACTGAGTCCCCTGGGCCAAGTCCAGTGCCTGCCATCCAGTATGTATTCAATAATTATTTAGCAAATGAAAGAGCACAAGAGTCAATAAAGGACCTCACTTGAGAGAAAGGAGTGAACATTACAATCTTGGCTCTTCTAGGAGGCTTGGCCATAGCACCTGGGATGGTCCCTAGTCCCTGAAGTGGCTCAGTCACTTCATCTATAAAATGGAATAAACAAGGAGGTCTGACACAGAGGCCTAAAAACCAGGCCCTTCACATGGAGTCATTAATTCAGGCTGAGTTAGTACATAGATCTTGGCCACCTTCTGAAACTCATTATTTATGAGCTCACAAAAAGAATCATTTAGTACCTATTTGAAAATGTGTATATTTGGCTGTAAATAAGTTATTCTAAATCAAGTACAGCAATGCCTTTATATACTAGAATGAGATGAAAAAAATGTGAGCCAAAAAAAAAGGAAATTCTTTAATTCATCAGAATGACTAAATGAAAAAGACTAAGAGCACCAAGAACAGGCAAGAATATGGGAAACTAGATTTCACATACCCCATTGAAAGAAGTACAAATTGGTACAGCCACTTTCAAAATCTGCTTGAATATCTTTAGCAGAACTTAAACATGAATATACAGGTGTTCATAATAATACTTTTTATAATTGGTTCTCAATCTGGAACCAATGTACATATCCATCAATAAAAGTTTTTAGTAAAAAAGAAGTGGGGGGGGGGAGAGGAGATAGCTACACAGTGAAATACTACACTGTTCCACTACAAATACAAGCCATATTACAAATAGAGCTCATAAGCATAATGTTAAGTGAAAGAAGCCTGGTCCAAAGGAGTTCATCCCATCCATGAAGATGGAGATATTGCCTTTTTCTTATAGGGTGGCAACAGAATTTCAGGTGATGCACACACAGAAAATATAAGCAGATATACCCTTCCCTCTTCCCCTCTCCCTCCCTTCCTTCCTTTTCTCCCTCCCTCCCTCCCCTCCAGTTATAAACTATTCTGTTCGATGACTTTACTGAGATTAAATAAAAACATTCTCGTTCACATGGTGGAATACTTGGTGGAAGAACCAGAAATGAAAGGCCTGCCAAAGAGGGGTAAGTGGCCTCAAGTTCTAAAACAACCTCAGAGACAGCATTTTATCCACAAAATTGGAGAAGCAAGGAGTGCCAAGAGGTAGTCTTCAAAACCATTAACTTCTCCAAAGTCCATGACTCTGAATGTGTTTAAATAACTTGTATATAATAAAGAACACAAAGAAGTTTCCACTTTTACATTTAAAAAAAAAAACAATACCTAAGTCATTTTGCCTTTGTTGGCAGGTCATACTTAATGCTTATAGCTCTCAGTGATTAAGATTTAGATGACATGTTTGAAATTTAAAAAATATTCCCTGTACAAAATCTCTAGCAATAAATATTATTATTGAGAAGAGGCTAAATTTAAAGGTGACTATAAAAGCTACAGCTCTGAATTCAGGAAGCCTGGTATCTGGAGATATCTCTTGAGTGATAACTAAATCATACTTGGTCAGCTGAACAATAAAGTTCCAACATGACACCTTCCCTATAGAACAATAAAGCAGTATAAAGCAAATTCTAACTAAGTGATTTATTACTGGAATTACTAGCAGAACTGAATTTATGAAAACCCTTTCCCCTGTACTCCCTCTCTCAGGATAGGATTATGTGAAAAGGAATCATTCCTAAATTGGTCTCTTGGTTTGGGTTCCATGGAAAACGCTGACTAGTGGTCCCTACAAGAGAAATGGCAATCTTAACATGTAAAATAATTTTTGCACTTGCATATTCCAAATTCCCATGGCTATAGGAAAGTTTATTGTTTAAAGAGAATCTTAAAGAGAGATTAAACACAATAGGTCCTTGTGCCAGTTCTTATGGCAAACAAATCTATATATATAAAAGCCTAAGCGACTGTTATGATTCAACAGAACGACCGGTCAACAAGTTGCTATGATGTACACTGACCACCAGAGGGCAGATACACAACACAGGAGCTTCTCCCTGATGCTCTCTCACAGTCAACCTCCCATGGCCCCTCTCCTTGGCTGGCTGGCCCCCATTTGCCCCTGGTGCTAAACCATTCATAGGCTACTTGCTTTTGGGTTGGGGTTTTGCACATAGTAGAGCAGTTCCCTCTCTGCAATCTATTGAAAGTCAACCCTCAACACAAGGGTTTGTATTGCTCCTGTCTTCTCTCTTCCCCAGGGTGGTGTGGCGGCCAGGGGAATTGGTGGAGAAACATGCAGTGGTGGGGCATGCGGTGTCCATTCCTTCCATGCCACCGGTGTCGCCTCCTCTCCGAATCTTGCCAGAGCCTTCAGGCCCAGGCTGGGATGGGGAACCAGGAGTGGGTGGCAGCAGATGCGTCCCCTTTCTCAGGGGGGCCGAAAGCCAACTCCCTACTCAGAGCCAGTGGCCAACCTCCTGTGGTCCCTTCCCACGGCTGGCCAACCTCCCATGGTCCCCCCACCCGCCCCCTGTACACGAATTCATGCACCGGGCAAAGGTAAATCACTGCTGATGAAACTGACTGAAATGGAATCCTCAAGGAGATGTACTTCATTTATGCATAGAAAACAGGCAGTGATAAGTGTCGATAATCTTGCTCTTTAATTAAAGCAACAGTGCAGAGTTCAGTAGGCCACCACTGAGATTTTGTACCCAGGGCTGAAGCAAAGTTTCATTATTTTTTAAAGCTAAACAGCAACTTGGCAAAGAATCCAGGAGGCCCTTTGCTTTCCTTCTAGGGGCATCAGCTCCCAGCTTGCTATATTGGTATTCTGAAGGTACAGATCTCCTGTTAGTAGGAGATTGTAAGGCTGGTGATGATGGGCAGGGGCTGGAGCAAAATGAAAATAAAAAAATGATAGACTTTTCATTTGAAAACACCTTGATAATGGTATTCCGAGATTTTGAGGCACTTGTAAATCATATTTAAGTACATCTGTTTTCTTGCTAGTTATTGTGGTCCTCCTAAATTTGGAAAGACTGCCTTTAGACACAGAAGAGACTGGGCTTAGAGGGAGACAGTTCTGTTGTGGAAGCATCTTCCCACCAGGAATCTTCAGGTCTACGTATTTCTAGAAAGAATTTATATTCCTGCACTGCTAACGTCACAAGGCATCCAGTACAAGCAAGAGTCCATTCTCTCTCCTACCTCTAAGCAGCCCCCAAAGTCTATGCCTCCTGCATTCCATGATTTTGTAAAGAGCTGCTTCTCTCTATCTTTCCACAATCTCCCAACCCACCAAGAAGCCCAAAAGAACCTGTTACCACATTAACTTACTTTTTTTTTCCCTTTAATAAATTAAAATTTTATTGGCAGTATCTTTTTGTTATTGTTGTTAATCCTCACCCAAGGACATTTTTCCATTAATCTTTTAGAGAGAGTGAAAGATAGAGAGAAAGATAGAGAGAAACATTTGTGTGAGAGAAACACATCGATTGGTTGCCTCCTCCATGAGCCCCTGACCAGGGTTAGGGAGGAGCCTGCAACCGAGGTACATGTCCTTGACAGGAATAGAACCTGGGACCCTTTGGTCTACAGGCCAATACTCTATCCACTGAACCACAATGGCTAGGGCCCACATTAACTTTCTTCTGCTCACCTGGTTATTCACCAAAGAACATTAATCTCCAAGAAAAAAAGAGAGGAGGGGGGAGTCAGTAATATGCATGAAAGGAAGAAAGGGTGATTCAGATATAAGGACAAATGGGAGTTCTGCTGATATTTTATTTCATATTCTAAAATAAATGACTTCAAAATGGCTTTATGAAAAACTCAGAGCCTATGAATAGAAAAGTAAAAACAATAGCAAAAAATAGTCCAGTACGAGTTGAACAAATTCCATCCTGATCTGCAAGGCAGTAGGTTAGTTTTAAGTCATACCATGCTCCAATGAGCAATATACTTTAAGGGAGTGGTCATTTGGGGGTTGTTATATTTCATAATCTCAAGATACTGAGAGCAAATGTCTAACATGGTGATTTTGCTGTAAAACTATCCAGGGGACTCATGGCCAGAGAGACCTGAGCCTCCCCACGGCTGCCCAGGGGGCTGTGGTACGGTGGAAAGCCCTTTCCCATGCCCGTAAGGAGACCATTCACAGGGAGCCTGGTAAAATGCCTCCATGTGGCCTGGCAGGTGAGCATCACTTCACAGTGGGCTCCAACCCACCACCACGTGACGATTTTCCCAACCACAAGCAGGCTCAAGAAGACCCACTGTGTCCCACAATACTTCTCTCCCTGAGGTGACTGCATCATCAGTATCATCAATCACCATCATGAAAAATTTCAAACATCCAGAAAAGTAGAAAAATAGTTCCAAGACCACTCTAAAATTCACCATATAAACCCAATAATGGATAATATTTTGTTATATTTCACAAACATATTTGATAAGCCACTTCAAGAAAATTAGACATCATGACACTGTACTCCTAAATATGGAAGCATAGACTTCCAAACAAGAAGGACATTCTCCTACATCATCAAAATACTGGAATCACAACTGAGCTGACATTATTGCTCAAATAACTAATCCATGTTCAAATTTCTCAAACGAATCCCAAAATGTACATTGTTGATTTTTCTCCTGAACTAAGATCAAACGAAAGACCATGCAGTGCATTTGGTTATGTATTTTATATCTCCTGTAATGTAGAATAACTTCCCTTTCCCTGTTTTTTTTTTTTCTTTCTTTTTTTTTTCATAACTCTTGACACTTTCAAGAAGCTAAATGACCCCTTCCCACCCCAATTCAGGATTCAAATGTATATTTTTAATCTCAGCTGCCTAAATACACATTTTCAACCTGCCTGCTCTTTTTGAAGGCCAGCCATTTGTTAATTTCAAAGACTTGCTTCTTTAACTGCTGCAGGAAACTGGCAGGTTTAGACTGAATCTAGAGTTATAATTCAAAATCTGGAACACAGAATCAGATCTTAAGTTCACAGATACTTAAAGTTTTAGCAAAGGTAAGCTCTGCCTATGCCAGTTGGGTAGTGGTCTCATACTTGTTTTAAGAAAGGCTACTTGGTGACAATCAGATGAGTGGGTGCTGACCTGGAAGCAGCTCGGTACTGCATGCCAGCCAGTTCAGACTTGTGAATGTGTCCAGTCTGAGGTCGTGAGTCAGTTCTCATTCTCCATCTGAAGATGTGGGTGAGATTTAATAAGAATGTAGGATGCAAGGAGCTGATATTTACCAGAAACATATAAAATATTTAAAAGGTGAAGAATATGAGTGTTTTAAAGCTATTTTGGTCAGAAAAAAATGAAGTTATAACTCAGTAGTTTTAAAACTGTGTCCACTAGGAGAGTTATACCTGTCCTTATCAGGAGGCCAAAGGTAAATAAATGAAAAGTTTGTAAAGTAAAGGAGGCTAAGTGTGATGCAGAACTTTTGAAAAAGCCTTGATGGGGCCCTTTGAAACATATATAGGCCCAAGTATGACTTTCACCATTGCAGGGGGTTGTTCTGTGGAAACCAAAAAACAAGAGTCCTGTCATAAGTTTAAGAATACACACAGGATCCCGGTATAAAGGCCACAATTGGGAAACAATTTGGGTGGCTAAGTGGACTATTTGGTCCTGGCCTAAAAATTTCACTTATTACCCCAAACAGTCAAAGATTCCAAAAAGGTTCCCTTGAGAGGGCATTTCATGTCCTTAAATAAGGATAGTACTGGACTCTGAGTCACAATAAAACTATGTCTATTTGATGCCAAAACAAATGGGGCAAATTGGTTAACTCCATAAAAACAAACAAACCTGTAAACAAAATAATTACTTGAGGCCAAATTTACTTAGAAAAACACATTTTCTGCCTTTCACCTCACTGACTTTGTATGTAATACCACTGACCACATTGCTATTAATCTTATCCTATCTAATAAATCTAATAAAGAGGGAATATGCTATTGACCCTCATGCCATCGCAAAGATAGCAGCGCCCACAGCATATAAGGAGGGAATATGCTAATTGACTGCCCCCCCATCAAAGATGATGCCGCCCATCCTATATAATAAAAGGGTAATATGCAAATTGAGCCTAACAGCAGAACCACTGGGAATAACTGGTCACTATGACACACACTGACCATCAGAGGGCAGACGCTCAATGCAGGAGCTGCCCCTGGTGGTCAGTGCACTCCCACAGGGGGAGCTCTGCTCAGCAACAAGCCAGGCTGATGGCTGCAGTACAGCGGTGGTGGTGGGAGCCTCTCCTGCCTCCTCAGCAATGCTAAGGATGTCTGACAGCAGCTTAGGCCTGCTCCCCTCTGGCAAGTGGACATCCCCCGAGGGCTCCTGGGCTGCCAGAGGGATGTCTGATTGCCAGCTTAGGCCCCATCGCCCAAGGAGCAGGCCTAAGCCAGCAGGTGGACATGCCCTGAGGGTTCCCAGACTGCGAGAGGGCACAGGCCAGGCTGAGGAACTCCCCCCCACAAATGCACAAATTTTTTGTGCACCAGGGCTCTAGTAGCCAATAAGGAGGGAATATGCTAGTTGACTGCCATGCCTTCAAAGATGGCAGTGCCCAGAGCCATAAGATGGCGGCACCCAGTCCTTTAGCTCCACTGGGGAGGCAGATGCATGGCTGCCTCTGGAGTCCCCCAGTCCCCTCAGCCCCCTAGCCGCCCAGGACCAGCCCAAGGCACAGGTAAGCCTTAGATATCGGCTGCCCAGCTGCCCAGGGCCAGCCCAAGGCACAGGCAAGCCTCAGATGTTGGCTGCCCAGCTGCCCAGGGCCAGCCCATAGTGCAGATAAGCCCTGGATGGTGGCTGCCCGGCTGCCCAGGGTTGCCAAAGACTCAGGTAACCAGGGCTGGCCGAGGCTTGCACTACTGGCAGTGGCAGCAACAGAGGTGTGATGGGGCATTGCCTTTCCCTGATCATAGGTCGCCTCCTGCCCCTGAGGGCTCCCGGACTGTAAGAGGGAGCAGGCTGGGCTGAGGGACCCCCACTCCAGTGCATGAATTTTCATGCACCAGGCCTCTAGTTATCTGTAGGATCCATCACAGAGTGTTAACACAGAATGAGAAAGCTTCTCAGGGAAGACAAAAATTAGAATAAAACAAATTCAGAAATTGTGCACCGGGCCCCTAGTTAAATATAAAAGCCATGCTTGGATCATAGGCAAGCACAGATAAACTAATACTCAAAATTATGGTTCCCACTATCATAACTCTGCTGGATCATGCATAATGATGGGTATAATATAATATTGTGTAATTATAAAATTCAAAATTCTCTCCAAAACTGTTCACTCATCTTTATGCATAAAAAGAACAGATTTTTAATTAAACCTTGTACATGAGGTAGCTGGTTTTTTGAACTGGTAGCTGTTCAAGTAGGCTCTTCTGCAACAGCTTTCAAACTTCTTGTGCCTAAGATGAGAAAGTTCAGTGAAACCCCTGTTGGCCTCCCTGACTTACAGGGGTTCATTCCAACTCCTAGATTTTCTTCACTGTGTACAGTGAAAAAGACTTCAGGAAACACTGACTATTCTAAGGATCACAGAATCACAGCATAAGAAAGATCTTTGAGAAATCATCTAGTCCACTTCCCACTTGTGAGCCAAGACCATATTTAAAGCATACATATCCTATAAAATAAAAGGCTAATATGCAAATTGACCAAACAGCAGAACAACCAGTCATTATGATACACACTGACCACTAGGGGGCAGGCCCTTAATGTAGGAGTTGCCCCCTGGTGGTCAGTACACTCCCACAGGGGGAGTGCTGCTCAGCCAGAAGCTGGGCTCACGGCTGCAGCGCAGCTGTGCTGGCAGGAGCCTCTCCCACCTCCACAGTAGTGCTAAAGATGTCCAACTGTTGGCTTAGGGGAGTGGGCCTAAGCCAGCTGTCAGACATCCTCCGAGGGCTCCTGGACTGTGAGAAAACGCAGGCCGGGCTGAGGCCCTCCCCTCCCTCCCCAATGCACAAATTTCGTGCACCATGCCTCTAGTTTTTTAATGTTATTAAGTTCACTGGGGACGACAATGGTTAATAAGATTATATGTTTCCAGTGTACAATTCTATGATACATCATCTCAATAATGCATAATATCTTCACCACTCAAAGCCAAGTCTTCTTCCATTATCATGTATTTGACCCCTTTACCCTCTTCTACTTCCCCCCACACCCTTCCACTCTGTAAACCACCTTTTTAAAAGCAACACTAAAATGTCAAATGAGAAGATGCCACACCTACCCATGTGCAACTCAATTTTTCCTTTACCATCAGAATTGAGGTACAAGCTTAAATGCTTTAGGGATAACAGGAAAAGGCTGTGTCTTGACTAGAAAAACTGGAGAAAGTACACACCTAGTTTAAAGGAGGTGGTGCTTCCTCAATTCCAGTCATCAGCTGATTGAAAACTATGGCATAGAGTTCCAGATTTGGGACCTTTCCAGAAAAGTTGCAAATCTAAATTTTTATGTGAAACCTCCCAGATGTAAAATTAGCAATGAATTCCAATTTTAAAAATATACTATGCAGTCCAAATAAAATATTTCTGAGGACTGTGCTGCCAGTTTGCAATCTCTAACCTAAATTTTTCTCAGTACAGTTGAAGTTCATTTTCTTGTGTTTTGTCCTAGGCAAAGCCAAAGGATAATTGGCCACTACCAAATGCTTGAAGATATGTAATCAGTTTCAATCTAATCATGTAAACCCTAGTCCTTAACCTTACTACACAGAACATGTAAATCTATTTCTTTTATGCATAAATCTACATTTAATCGTCTTTCTGACACTAAAGATAAAACCTGACAATAAAGATACACAGTTAAGGGTTTGACAGAGGGATATGGAAAGATTATATACTATTTTAGAAAATATTAATTGTATATATGTGTGAGATCTATATTTTTAAAAAATCAGAAAACTTACATTAATAATAACAGGACTTGAAAAGATGAGGTAGAATACCATGTTCTTGGTTACAATAGCAAACTGTTATAAAGATGTGAATGTGAATTGTTCCCACATTTATTTAACAAACATGTACCAGGTGACAAAATCACAATGAAATGGGATTTTTTTGTGTGAAAGGAGGAGGTAGTCTGGAAGTTTCCAAAAAATAATTCTAAAATTAATTTAGAAAAACAAGTAAAAATAGTTATGGAAAGAAATTCAAAATAAAAAATGTTCTTTTTCTAATTAAAAGAAATGTACTAAAATATCAGACAAAAAACAAAAAGGTATAAAGACAAAGTTAAATTATCAACAATCCAACCACCTAGAGATGGTCACTTTGCCACCTGCACTTTTGATATCCTCTACATCTTTGCTCAAGATATGTAATCACACATATTATTTCTTTTTACAAAAAATGGAGTCACATAATGCCTCTTTATAACCTAATTTTTAAAAAGCCTCAATGTTTTGAGCATTGACTTTATGTACAGAATCAGTTCAGAATCTTCTTTTATTTTTTCCCAAATGAATTACCAACTAAATATTCATAGAAGGTCCCCAGAATCCACAATATCAGCTCTGTCACATACAGGCCTCTCTGAGCTATTTTATTCCAGACTTAACAGACAGCACATACTGTGCTAATGACCTGAGCTTTATTGATAATGAATGTTAATATCAAATTGTATAAATGTGTGAGCTTCTCTCATAATCCCCACCACTTTCTCAGCTTCATCAGTACTTGGAATTATCCTTTAACATAGCTTTTGGTATTAGCTTGTCAAGTTGCAGGGGAAAACCCTATTGGAAGTTTGATTAGAAAGGCAATGAATCTATAGATAAATTTAGAAAAAAACAAACATTTTTATGATAATCAGATATTTAATACAGTAAATCTTCCAATTATTTTTATGAACTTTTAAAATGTCTTTCAAAAAAGTTTAACTTTTTTGATATAAAGCCCTTGGATATTTTATTAAGTTTATTATATTTACCTCCTAGTTTTTCTTGTTGCCATTGTATGTCACCTCCTAAAAATTACATTTTCTAATTGTCTGTTGCTGCACTTGACTTCTGTATGTTAACCTGCAGCTGGAAAACCTACTAAACATTACTTAGTCTCTCTCTATATATTTTTAGACTTTTCTACATATACAATCAATTACCCTCCAAATATCTCTTTTCTTCATTTCTAATTTTTTCATCTGTATTTTTTCCCGTTTGAGCTGAACCTCCAATAAGTGTTAAGTATTGTCTTTGTGGTGCTCTGGATTACAAAAGAAACACTTTTAATGTTTCACCACTTAGAACATTTGCTGTAGGTTTTTTTGGAGACTCAGTTGTAATTTTCTAAGAATTTTTATTATAAACTAGAGGCCCGATGCACGAAATTCATTCAAGGGTAGGCCCTCGCAGCTGCCTCACTCTGCCTTGACCCTCACAGACCTGGCTTTATCTGGACGGTAGTCCAGACAGTCAGTCCACTGTTCAGCCATTCGGTTGATTTTCATATTATGCTTTTATTATTATAGATTATTATAGATTATGATAGATTATTATAGATGGTAGCTGCTTTTTTGCATTTAGTGAAACTGTTATTGTTGTCTTTTAATTTATTAAAGATATAAATACTACTAATAAGCTTTCTAATGCTGAACCAAATTTTCATGATATCATATTCTTTTTCCTACATTGCCAAATTTGGTTTGCTAATATTTAGTTTAGGTAATTTCTGCTTTTATGTTTGAATAAGATTGACTTGTAATTCTCCTGTTTTATTGACCTTATCTTGTTTTTGTGTCAAGCTATATCACCTCATAAAATGAGCTAGAGGTGTTAACTTTTATTCAAGTGTATAAAACTGGAATTATCTAGTTTTTAAATTTTAGGAGAATTCACCTGGTAAACTATCTGGACCTGATACTTTCTTAAGTAGTGGTCCAAGTTCTTTAACAGGTTCTTTTCAGGTGTTCTACTTGTTCTTAGCTCAATTTTATTTATACTTTTCTATGAATTTTTCCTTTGTATCTAAGTTTTAAAATTTATTAGCATAAAGTGTTTTTAATAGGTTTTATTAGTGTTTTAATTTCCATTAACATTACATCTGTTTCACTGTTAGTATTTATATTTCTAATAATTTTCTTTACTTCCTCCTCCTCCTCCCCTTGATCTTGATCTGTTTTCTACTTAAAAATTTATTTCAAAGAATGACATTTTGGTTAAATAAAAGAATCCTTTTTATTATATATTTTCTGTGTAACTAATTTATTTACATCCTTTTATTTCCCTCCTCTATTTTCCTTGAGTTTATTCATTTGTTTTTTATGTAACTTCTTAAGCTAGATTCTTAACTCATTCATTTTAAGCCATTCCTCTTTTACAATATAAGCATTTTAAGGTTACAGAATACCCCATGTAAGTATGCCTTGCAAGTTTTGGCAAGTAGTCTTGCAATTATCATTTCGTTTTAAATATTTTCTTATTTTAATTAAGATTTCCATATATTGTATACAAATATGCTTTTTAATTTCCAAAAGTACCTCTTTAGTATTAATTTCTTAAGTTAATTTTATTGTGGTCAGAGAATGTGATCTGTCTGTATGGTCATATTCTTTAAATTTTTTTGAAGCTTGCTTAAATTAACAATCTAATGTGATCTAGTTTCATAAAAGTTCTCTGTATGTTTGATAAAAATGGGCATTCTGTGATTGAGTTCAGTGTTCAAAATATGTTCACGTGTTCAAGCTTATTGTTTGTTTTGGTAAAATCAATATCTTTTTTATCTGCTTGGTCAATTAATGAGAATGGGTTGAAATCGCCCTTTATAATGGTAGATTTATCAATTTCTCTTTAGTTTTATCCATTTTTCATAATATTTTTAGAAATTGTATTACTTATATATAGGTTTAGAATTGTTATATCTTCAGTGAATTGAACCTTCAATCAATATTCAGTGCTCATCTTTATCTTTAGTAATGTTCTCTCCCTTATGATTTTTTAATTAATGCTACTGTGTCTGCTCTAGCTTTCTTTTCAGTAGTATTTATCTGATAAAACCTCCTTCTTCTGTTAACTTTTTTAAAAAAATATATTTATTTCAGAGAGAAAGGAAGAGGGCGAGAGAGATAGAAACATCAATGGTAAGAGAGAATTATTGATTGGCTGCAGTTTTTTTTAGCTTCGATGACTAGGTGAATGATGGCTTGCTAAGGAACAGAATGGGTGGGAAAGTTGGTAAGATAATGAATTAAGCTTTAGACAAAGGGATCGTTGAAATATCTGGGTGAAGCTGTCTGGGAAGCAAATGGAAATAAGGGGTGGAGTTCAGAGGAGAAGTGAAACCTGGATATATATACTGAGGCAACTATGGCCAAAGGGCAAAAAGGTCTGTGGTGGAGAAATGAAGGTTAGGGCAGAATCAGCACTTGAGAGACGGCAGAGAAAGAGGAGCCCTCAAGAAGTAATCGGAGGGGAAGAGGAATAACCAAGTGAGCAATCTTGGCAGTCAAGGGAAAAGAGAGTTTAAAGATCAAATTCGAGAGAGCATTAGTAAAAGCAGAAACATAACAAAAGAGTAAGAGCTGATAATTAAGAAGCAGTTGATAGCAGTTTTGGGGTAGCTTTGTTGTAGAAGAATGAGTAAGAGAAAGAAAAAGGGCCCAAAAAGACAAACATCCATTTTAGGAACCTTGCAAAGATAAGAAGCAGAACACCACATAGGAGCTTCGGGGCGGCTATTAAATTAAAGGAAGCACACTGTGTTTCTCCTATGCAGCTCTCCTGTGCTGGCTTTCTCAATAGGCACCGGATCACAGATTTGTGTTCAGCACCTTATAGTGGCTCTGTCCTTCATGACATGTCAGTCATGCTTTCTGTTCTGATGTAAATGCAGTCTGTTTTCTGTTCTATATTTTTTATTCTTCACTTGTTTAATAAACATTCCTCTCAGTACTGTCATAGATTTTTGGGATTTGAAATCCACTTTATAAGATACTAGGTCAAGGTCTTTTTCCCATTTTCAATGCATTCACACAAGTCACAGATGAAAACACTAAATATTTCTAAAGTTTATTATTAATTCTTTTCTCTTCCAGTTATTTAATAAACCACTATGAAGTTCAAGTAATCATCTACTAGTACAGAGTCTTTCCAATTCCAAATCATGAGTCCATTGACCATACCTAAAACCCTTGAGGAACTTGAATCTCCAGAGCTGGGGTCTTTTACAACAGATTCTTGTATCCCCAGGGAAGCTGATGTAGATCTGGGGTGGGTGCCAAAGAACTGCACTCTTTTTAAAGAGCTCAGGGGATTATGATGTATATGGAAGTAACTGCTCTAAATCTTATTTTGTTGATTTCCTGGTAAAATAATAGGAAAATTAGTAGCAAGAGTCTTGGCTAGAGTAATGATGGTACTTTACAGAGTTCTTGTAAGACCAAAACAAAGTGCAAGCTTTGAAGTGAATCTAAGAGAGAAATTGTCCTAGTTCCTTAAACACAAACAAATAGGCCTTTAGCAAGAGTGCTATAGCAACAGTGAAGAGGCATGGGAAGAAAGTTAATTTCTAAGGCGCTCAAGGCCCAAACTACCAAGGCAATTTAAGAGAAGCCAATGCATATTAGCTCAATTATTATCACACCTCTGGAGGATTTCAAAGAACAGGTCTCAAGCCTTCTTTGTTTTCTTTTCTCTTTCTCTCTTTTTAAACTGCCTGTTAATCTACGTTTTCACACACAAAAGCAATCACCACATACTTTTCATTTTTTATCCTCCACAAGTCCTTGGATTTCATATAAATGTATGACTTTTTTCACATGTAAAAATTAAATAGGAAAGCAATGACTTAGATCTTAATTAAGATGCTAAATCAGCTCTCACATTGACTCACATTAGCTCAGGTTTTACTATGTCCAAACACTACCTTGATATTCTTACCTCCCTAAAAGAGGCAAAGTTTAAAAGAATATGTAAAGGGGTCTTTTAAATTTTGTTTTTCTTACAAAGTACATACTGATAATATATAAATATAAAATAAACAAGTCAAAAATACAGATTAATAAAAAAGTCACAAAACAGAAACATTTTTATCAAATACAGTTAATATGAAAGTAAAGAGAGGCATTGTGTGCTGCCCAATGAGATGCAACAGGAAATACACTCCATCTACCACAAAGTATTCTTGCACAAGAAGCAACAACAAGGGACTTGACCTCATCAAGCCTGTGGATCTAACTACAGTTTACAGGAAATACAGGGGCTGGAGGAATATGTTAATACCACCACGCACATGCAGCAGGCCAAACCCCAAATGTGGGAAATTCCAGAGGACACTTGACCCAGTTTCTTCAATCAGTAAACAGAAAAAAAAATTAAAACTGGAGGGGCGTTCCCCCAGGTTCAAAGAGATATTCATCTATGGCAGTGATTTTCTGCTGGTGTGCTTCAAGAGGCACACTAGGGCGCTAAAAGAATTTTAAAAACAGTCAATATCTGATTATTCAGTCAGGGGCACTGACCTCTTCCCTCTTAGGTTATCAAATAAAAAAATGACAGCCAACATCACAATAGCTATCCAGTGTGAAAGAATCAAAATTATACCTATTTTTTTTTAGATCAGCAAAAATAATGTATATTGTGGTGTGCCACAGAATTTTAGTAATTAGTTTATGTGCGCCATGAGATGAAAAAGGTTGAAAATCGCTGATTTAAGGTAAGGAGAACAAACCAAATGCAATAAATGCATGGACCAACCTTGTCTACACCCTGATTTGAACAATCCAACTATAAAAGAATTGAGGAGATATATTCAGAGAAATTCTTTTCTTAGTGGTACTTTGATCATTGAAAAAAACTTTATCTTTCAGAGCTATATATATTGAGTCCTTTGTATGTAAAATAAGATGATATCATGATTTATTTTAAAACAATATGGGGAAGAGTGGGCAGGAAAAAGCAGGTGAGGGTATAAAATGAAATAATATTGGTCATATGTTAAAAATGTGACACCAGGTGATAGGTAGGGGTTCATCATGTGATTTTACTGTTGTACGTATTCAAAATTTCTAGTAAGGTTAGAATTGAAAGTGAACATTTTTTTGAAAAGGGCTTAATTTTTAAAAAGAAACACCATCATTTAATGAAAACATTGAATGTGATGCATTTTTTTCATTTAAACATTTGTGTTAATATACTTCTTCCTAATTCTCAGAACATAAATCACAATTAAAGCTTGCTTTTCTAATTTGCTTACTTTGAAAATAATATTTCACAAGAAATGCAAAAGTATTGTTTATTATGTTGTGAATCACAATTATAATCTCTAGAATAATTTTTCTAAATAGATAAAATTATAAGAAAACCTAAACAAAAATGATCTAATAGGTTGTAAAGCTTTCATCTTCTTTAAGTCTCAAGTAAGCACAGTATTGTCCTTTCAATAGAACCAATAACTTCACCTTAATACTAACAGCATACTTCACAGATCTAGAACAAAGTCTCCGAAAATTCATCTGGAATAAAAAAGACCCCGAATAGCCACAGCAATCCTGAGAAAGAAGAGCAGAGTTGGAGGGGTCACAATATCAGATACCAAGCTATATCACAAAGCCACTGTTCTCAAACTGCCTGGTACTGACACAAGAACAGACATATAGACAAATGGAACAGAACAGAGAACCCAGAAATAGACCCAAGCCATTATGCTCAATTAATATTTGACAAAGGTGACAAGAGCATACAATGGAGTCAAGACAGTCTCTTCAAATAAATGGGTGTTGGGAAAACTGGAGAGATACATACAAGAAAATGAAACTAGACCACCAACTCACACCATACACAAAAATACACTCAAAATGGATAAAGGACTTAAATGTATAATGGGAAACCATAAAAATCTTAGAAGAATCCAAAATATCAGACATATGTCACAGCAATATTTTTACTAATATAGCTTCTAGGACAATGGAAACTAAAAAGAAAATAAACAAATGGGACTAGATCAAAATAAAAGCTTCTGCACAGCAAAAGAATGCATCAACAAAACAACAAGAAAGCCCACTGCATGGGAGAACATATTTGCCAATGCTATATCCTATAAGGGTTTAATATCCAAAATTTATAGGGAAGTCATACAACTTAACAAAAGGAAGATAAACAATACAATCAAAAAATCACAAAGAACCTAAATAGACCCCTTATGAAAGAAGACATACAGAAGGCCAAGAGATATATGAAAACATGCTCAAAGTCACTGATCATCCCAGAGATGCAAATCAAAACTACAATGAGGTACCACCTCATACCTGTCAGAATGGCTATCATCAACAAATAACAAATGACAAGTGCTGGTGAGGATGTGGAGAAAAAAGGAACCCACTTGCACTGCTGGGGGAGGGGGGGATGCAGACTGGTGCAGCCACTGTGGAAAACAGGATGGAGTTTTTTCAAAAAATTAAAAATGGAACTCCCATTTGATCCAATAATCCCACTTATAGGAATATATCGGAAGAAACCAGAAACACCAATCAGAAAGACATAATGCACCCCTATGTTCATAGCAGCACAATCTATAATAGCTGAGATTTGGAAACAGCCTATCGTATTTTCCGGCATATAAGACTTTTTAACCCAGGAAAATCTTCTCAAAAATCAAGACAAAATTGCTGAAATGGTAGAAATGGTAGAGGGAGAAAGTAGAGGAGGTAGTTGGTCACTTCTCTCACTAGCCTTCTCGTTATTTGAGAAGATTTTGAGATTTTCCTGGGTTAAAAATCATCTTATATGCTAGAAAATACGGTAAGTGCCCATCAGCAGATGAGTGGATTAAAAAACTGGTACATCTACACAATGGAATACTATCTAATCTAATATAATAAAAGAGTAATACGCAAATTGACCATTACCCGAGACACCTAAGCCATGGCCACTAGCCAATCAGAGCGGCTGTATGTAATTTAACCCAGCCAAAATGGAGGCCAGCAGCTACAGAGCTAGAACAAACCAGAGGCTTCTGTTGCAACTGCCTGCCTAGGCTGGCTGAACCTCTGTTCACAGCCACGCCCACCAGCCAAGCCATGCCTCCCAGCCAATCAGAGCAGCTGTATGCAAATTAACCCAGCCAAGATGGAGGCCAGCAGCTACGGACCTAGAGCAAACCAGAGGCTTCTGTTGCAACTGCCTGCCTAGGCTGGCTGAGCCTCTGTTCATAGCCATGCCCACCAGCCAAGCCATGCCTCCCAGCCAATCAGAGCAGCTGTATGCAAATTAACCCAGCCAAGATGGAGGCCAGCAGCTACGGACCTAGAGCAAACCAGAGGCTTCAGTTGCAACTGCCTGCCTAGGCTGGCTGAGCCTATGCTCATGGCCACACCCACCAGCCAATCAGAGCGGCTGTATGCAAATTAACCCAGCCAAGATGGAGGCTGGCAGGGCGGCTCTGTACTGGGAGCCTCCGTGGCTGGCATAGCTGTGCCAGGTGTGTCAGCTCGGTGGGGGGAAGGTCCGGCCTGGGGCCTCCTCAGGGCATCCAGGAGCGCCCGTCTGGGGTCCGCTGCCTGGCTCCGCCCCCTGGGAGCCTCCGAGGAGTATCCAGGAGCGCCTGTCTCGGGTCCACTTCCTGGCTCCGCCCCCCGGGAGCCTCCGAGGAGTATCCAGGAGCGCCTGTCCCAGGTCCACTGCTTGCCTCTGCCCCCTGGGGGCCTCCTCGGGGCATGCAGGAGTGCGGGGGCCTCTGCGGGGTGTGCAGGAGCAGCCATCCTGGGTCTGCTGCCTGGCTTTGCCCCCCGGGGGCCTCCTTGGGGTGTCCAGGAGTGCCCGTCCTAGGTCAACTGCCTGGCTCTGCCCTGGGGGCCTCCGCGGGGTGTCCAGGAATGCCTGTCCTGGGTCTGCAGCCTATCTCTGCCCTAGGGGCCTCTTCAGGGGCGTGCAGGAGCACCCGTCCAGGGTCCGCTACCTTCATCTGCCCCCCAGGGGCCTCCACAGGGTGTGAGGGAGCATCTGCTGCACAGTACGGAGAATCCAAAGCCAGTCCGCTGCCTGGCTCCATCCCAGGTGTGTTTGCTCAGCAGCAGGGCCCCACTGAGGGATCTTGCACCAGCGTCCGCCCCTGGCTTGCCACCCAGCTCTGCTCTAGGTGTGTCCCCTCAGCTGTGGGGGCCCACCAGGCGTGTGCGATCGTGGGCCCTCTGGTGGGAAATGTCCAGGCCTGCACTCACCAGCCCTCCCACCCCCCAGTGCACGAACCCTGAAGGGGCTGTGGGCAGCCTGAAAATGGCCCTCAGCCCCTCACCCAGGCTGGTCAGGCATGCCAGCAGGTGGACATCCCCCCCCCCAGGTGCCCCAGATTGCAAGAGGGCACAGGCCGGGCTGAGGGACCCCCATCCCCGAGTGCACAAATTTTTGTGCACCGGGCCCCTAGTCCTATATAATCCTATATAATAAAAAGAGAATATGCAAATTGACTGTCACCTGGTCAATTTGCACCCACAGCTGAGGCTAAGTTCCCATAACGAGCCTTAAGGAGCAATCAGCAGGGACCTGAGGCTGCACGCCCACACACCTCCTGCATGGGGCTTGACAGGGAACCTCATGTCATGCCTTCCACCTGCAGGGCTTGACAGGAGACCTCAGGCAGCTCCTCCCGCCCTGGCACCAGACCAGAGGAACTCAGGCTGCACCCTCTTCCCTGGTACCAGGCCGGGGGATCTCAGGCCATGCCCTCCTGCCCTGGCCCCAGGCCAGGGGACCTGAGGCTATGCCCCCCACCCCAGCACCAGGCCAGTGGACCTCAGGCTGTGCCCCTTGCCCTGGTGCCAGGCTGGGGGATCACAGGCCACTCCCTCTGCCCAGCAGGGCTTGATGGGGGACCTCAGGCCATGTCCCCCTGCCCTGGCAGCCAGAGGACCTGAGGCTGCACCCCTCCACTTGACAGGGCTTGACAGGGTTGGGACTGGCCAGTTCTGGATCTAGCCCAATGAAGGGGGGCTGTCCAGGTTTGGGTCTCGAGTGATTTTGAGGTGCATGTGGATGGTTGAAGTCTTGACTCTGGGTTCCATGGTGCACCCCAGACTCTGACAAGAGGAAGATTTTCATATACGTTTTACTAATTTTCTTTAATCTCTGACACTTCTATTATAGAGAAAGGGCAAATAGCAATATTAAAATATTTCCTCTAATTAATCCCTTTTTAATGTGCACGAATTTCGTGCACTGGGCCACTAGTGCTGCTGTAAAAAAGAAGGAACTCTTACCATTTGCAACAGCATGGATGGAACTGGAGAGCATTATGTTAAGTGAAATAAGCCAGTCAGAGAAAGATAAATATCACATGATCTCACTCATATGTGGGATAGAATGAACAACATAAGCTGATGAACTAAAATAGATCCAGAGACACAGAAGCATCGAACAGACCATCCAACCTCAGGGGGAAGGTGTGGTAGGGTTTGAAAGATCAATCAAAGGACTTGTATACATGCAAATAAGCATAACCCATGGACATAGTGGTGGTGGGGGGTGACGGCATGTGCTAGAGGGGGGTAGGAATGAGTGGGGAGAAGTCAATGGGAGAAAAAAGATTCATATGTAATACTTTAAACAATAAAGAATTTTTAAAAAACTTCACCTTGAGACTCTTTAACTACTAGTGAACCAAGTTGAAAATGAAACTGATTATAGGTATAGGTATTGGTATACCTATAGATACAGATATGTACACTTTGCAAATTCAAACTACATTAGCAACCTGTGAAGTATGGAGTAAAAAGTACACCATTCTATATTAAATACATTAAAAATATAATATAACCTTGTAGTAAAAAAACCACATCTACAAAAGCTGAATCTAGGGGATCTGGTAGACTGAAATAAAGGAGACTTGCCTTTATATACTGGACCCTGAAATGTATCTACTCTAAAAAAAAAGGTAATATGAAATTAACCATTTCTCCGGGACGCCTAAGCCACACCCACCAGCCAAAGCCACGTCCACCAGCCTATCAGAGTGGCTGTATGCAAATTAATCCAGCCAAGATGGAGGCTGGAGAGAGCAGTGGCGGGCGAGGCATGGGCAGCAGCGGGTGGTGGCAGGTGCTTCGAGGGCAGTGGCAGGGCGGGTCCGAGGCTTGTGGGGCAGTTCCAGGTAGGAGGGCCAGGACGGAGAGCAGGCTTGGTTGGGCAGGGTGCTTAAGCCCTGAGGACTGCCTCTGAGGTCTCTGCAGAGTAGGGGCCACATGCAGGGAGAGGCAGCGGGCGAGCAGCACAGAAGGCAGGGAGATTTGCAAACTGTTGCTGCCACATGGCTGCTCCATTCAATCCATTACATTGACATGAGGCCGGCACATGCCTCATCTACTGCAGGGTGCTGCCACACGTCAGCCCGGCCTCTGTGTGCCAACTGGGGCAGTGGGGCTGGCAGGGCCTGCCAGTCTTGGGGTGCAGCCTGGGCGTGGGGGCCAGGAGGAGGTGAGGGTATGGAGCCGAGCTGCCCCAGACACTTAGGCGCTGTGGTTTCATGGACCTTGGCCCTGCACACCCCATTGGCTGTGAGCCCCGCCTTCACTGGCACTCCTGCCACTGGGGAAGGAGGCACACGGGGACCGGCCTGTAGGGGAGGGCAGTTGTGAGGGGCCCAGGCCTGCAGGGGAGGGCAGTTGGGGGTATCAAGACTTGAAGGGGAGGATAGTTGGGGGGACCAGGTTGGCCAGGGTGGACAGTTGGGGGTGACCAGGCTCGCAGAGGAGGGCTGTTGGTGGGGATCCAGGCCTGCAGGGGAGGACAGCTGGGAGAACCCAGGCTTGTAGGTGAGGGCAGTTGGGATGGACCCAGGGCTTCTGGGGAGGGCAGTTGTGGGGGACTCAGGCCTGCAGGGGAGGACAGTTGACGGGGCATCCTGGCATGGGGAGGTCAGTTAGGGGCAATCAGCCTAGTACAGGAGCAGTTAGGCGTTTATCAGGCTGGCAGAGGAGTGGTTAGGGGCAATCGGCAGGTGAGAGGTTGGGAGCCAGCAGTCCTGAATTATGAAAGGGATGTCCAACTGCCCGTTTAGGCCCGATCCCACCAGTGGCTGTCGTACATCCTTCAAGAGGTCCCTGATTGGAAAGGGTGCAGGTTGGTCTGAGAGACACCACCACCACTCCCCACTCCCACTCTGTGCACGAATTTTGTGCACTGGGCCTCTAGTATAATTATATTAACCAATGTCACTCTAATAAACTCAATAAATAAATAATAAAAATAAATAAACTTTTAAAAGATCCTTAACAACAACAAAAGAAGAAAAATTGGACACTGCATTGCTTTGGAGTCTCTGAAGGGGAGTCCTAGTGATGGCAGTGGTCCTGGAGCAGCTGTGGGTTTTAGCAATGCCCTTCCAAGCCAGGGCACACATGCATTTCCTTCCACTTCAAGCACTACTTTGTCCCTCTCTTTCCCTCCCTGTCATTGTGCTTTTCTCCATCTTACTATGTTTTTGCCTTCCCGCTAAAAACAAAAAATTCAGATAAAAGCAAAACACATGTTTAAAAAGGTAGCTGAGTTCAAGAGAAATTAAAATATCAAGAAAATACCAGGAACAAAGAGGAGCAGAGTAAGAAACCAATAGACCGAAGCTCGAATGGTCTATGGAGAAGTGTCAGATCTGATGCACACAGGTGGGGACTAAAGCTGGAGACTGCCTGTGTCCCAGTCCCCACCAGCTGCAGGAGTAGACAGTGCTCTGTCATTCCATGAAAACCCCTCTCCTTCCACTTGTCTATCTTTCCTTTTGTTGAATGCTGAGAATTACCATCCCGAGGGTCCTCAAAGTGTTTCATATTTCATTAATGTGAATCTCCCAGCTTCCTAGATATCCAACCCACAGAACCACTTTTCTTCACGATTTTGTCACCACCTTCCACATGCAAACATTTTCAAGGTAGCACTCAGCTCTGTCACTTGACTGAAGCTGAAGATGCTTTCAGTCACAGCTCCCCCTTGCCTTCATTGCTGCTCTCTCTCGTCCCTTGTTTCACTGGAGGTCTACATAGTATGAGGCCTTTCCACTGGTTATTAGAAAATACTGGACCCTGAAACTTTTCTAATCTAATAAAAGAGTAATATGCAAATTAACATTCCATCACACCCACAAGCCATGCCCACCAACCAATCAGGAACAAATATGCAAATTAACTCAACTAAGATAGCGGCGGCCACGGAACTGGAGTTGCCCTGTGGGCCCTGAGCTCTACTCAAGGCTACAAAGTTTCAATTGTAGAAGATAAGCAAACCCCAGATACCTGCCGGGCTGGGACCTTGGGTTGCCAGGGGCAACCCTGGCTTTGAGGGGGGGACCAAGGCAACAAAGTTTTAATTATAGAAGTTAAATAAATCCCAGATAGCTGCTTCCATCCAGGCACCCCAGTAGGGACCCGAACCCTGAAGGGGCTGTGGGCAGCCTGAAACGGCCATCAGCCCCTCATCCAGGCTTGCCAGGCACACCAGCAGGTGGACATCCCCCGAGGGGTCCCAGGCTGTGAGAGGGAACAGGCTGGGCTGAGGGATGCCCCTCCTCCCCCCCCAAGTGCACAAATTTTTGTGCACTGGGCCTCTAGTATAATTATATTAACCAATGTCACCCCAATAAATTCAATAAACAAATAAACTTTAGCCCTGACCAATTTGGCTCAGTGGATAGAGTGTCGGCCTGCGGACTCAAGGGTTCCAGGTTTGATTCCAGTCAAGGGCATGTACCTTGGCTGTGGGCACATCCACAGTGGGGGGCGTGCAGGAGGCAGCTCATCGATGTTTCTCTCTCATTGATGTTTCTGACTATCTTTCTCCCTTTCTCTCTGTAAAAAATCAATAAAATATATTTAATAAATAAATAAATAAACTTTAAAATAAATAAACTTTAAACTTTAAAAAGATCCTGAACAACAAAAAAAGAAGAAAATACTGGACACTCTGCACTGCTCTGAGGTCTCTGAAGGGGAATTCTAGCAATGGTAGTGGACCTGGAGCAGCTGTGGGTTTCAGCAATGCCCTCCCAAGCCAGGGCACACACTGCATTTCCTTCCACCTCAAGCACTACTCTGGCCCTTCCTTACCCTCCCTGCCATTGTGCTTCTCTCCGTTTTACTACATTTTTGCCTTCATCTTTTCTCAGTAGCAAATCATTCTCTCTAACTCTTCCACCACAAAGGTTCCACAAGAAGCTAAATATCACTTCTTCTCAGGGTTTTCCTCAACACCAGCCTGTCCACACCACCCCCGACCCTCATCATAACCCCAAACCCCCGCTTTCCCAGTAATCTACTCAAGCTTATGCTCTGGGCCTGATTTCCCTGTGCACCCTGCTGATACCCTTCCATTCTGCAGACTTCCATCATTCAACCCCTGCCCATGCATCGAAGCAAGTCTCATTTTTTTCTCAGCATTCTTCTCAAAACACAGCTTTTCTGGAAAACACACACACACACACACACACAAACACACACACAAAAAAAACCCCACACAAAACAAAAAAACAACAACACACATTTCTAAGCTCAGAAAAATTTATAAAAGAGTCCTCAGAATGTCAATGTTGTTAAACAAGTTTGGGCTGCACAACTTTGGGAATTACATGTTAGTCATATAACATAAATTAAATACCACACTGATGATGAGCTGTTACTGAGGGAGCAGGTTGGCAGCATACTGAAGTATTTCCATGTAAGTGAGGAATTGTACTCTTTGTGACCCTGAAAATAATCTCAGTGGAGGACTTACAGGGACCAGTGTGCAAGAAAATTGTTACTTTTTTTTCTTTCATTCTGTCCAACCATAGTCATCCAACCCATGCTAGTTGTGTACCTACTATGTCAAATACTATGTGAAGCCCTGGGTGTGCCAAGAAAACTGTTCTGTTCCTGAGGACTCAACTGAGGTCAGAGGGAGAGTCACAGGAGTTAAAGGATGATGGGTACAACACAAGTGCTACAATAAAGACATGCATTGGGGCTGTGGATGCCAAGGAAGGGCATGACTAATTAACAAGGGAAAGTAACACGCGGAGTATGGTATAGGGGGATAAATGGTGATGGGGGAAAAAGGAAATAAAATAAAGAAAAAGAAAACAAAGGAAAGGAACAAAGTAAGCTGAGAGAAGGGAGGGCCCTAAGGAAGGGAAACATTTAAGCAGAATTCAGAAGATTCTTCAAGAGGACTGAGGTTGGAGGGCACTCTAGGCTTGGCTGTGTAAACCACTGACAACTGCTGACTCCTGGGAACCTGGAAGGATAGGTGAGGTTTAGGGTTCTCAATGCATAGGAGGACGGAGAAAGATGGAGGGTGAGGCTGGAGGCATAAGTAAAAGAGGTTCAACTTTAAGCTATATTCAACTTCACAAGCTAAAATAAAGGATTTTAACAGGAGCTATTGAGTCCCACGAGCAACCTTCATTATACCTTGTAAATACAGATAACTCACTGTGGCTTTTCTGTTAATGTGAAGAGCTTAACTATAGTGAGGATTAATTTTCTCTTCATTGACTTGAAGAGAAATGAAATGAAATAATTATAGTTGCTACATTTAATTTAAAGCCTCAGGGGAAAATATTTTGGAAGAAAAACCTTTGTATTTAATTATTTCATTAAAAATCAGTGTTTATAACACCTTATAAAACAGATTCTGCTAGGAAGAAAATAAAATAGTTGTGTTGAAAGAATGGGAGAAGGATATAGAATTTACTAGAAAGCTACAGTAATCAAGACAGTACAGTACTAACATAAAGACAGACATGTAGAAATATAACTGAGAGTCAAAAAATAAACCCTCACATTTACTATCAACTGATTTTTGACAAGAGTGTCATGATAAGTAGATGGGTATAGAACAGTCTTTTCAACAAATGGTGGGCCAACTGGATCCACATGCAAAAGAATAAAGTCGGACACTAATCTCACATGATATACAAAATGAACTCAAAATGGATCGAAGACCTAAATATAAAACTAAACTTAGAAGAAAAAAGTATAGTAAATCTTCATGGCCCTGCATTAGGCAATCAAAAGCACCAAAAGAAAAGATAAAATAGACATCATCGCCCAGCCAGGGTGGCTCAGTAGTGTCAACCCATGAACCCAAAGTTCACTGGTTTGATTCCTGGACACTGCACATGCCCAGGTTGCAGGCTTGATTCCCAGTAGAGGCATGAAGGAGGTAGCTAATCGATGTGTCTCTTTCATCAATGTTTTTCTCTCTCTAAAATCAATTTAAAAAAGATATCAAAATTAAAGACTTTTTTCTTTCAAAGGATACCATCAAGAAAGTGAAAAGATAATCCATACAAGAAGAGAAAAAGTTTACAAATCATATAATTGATAAGGAGTTTATACCTAAAATATGCAAAGAATTCCTACAACTCAATAATAAAAAGATATCTCAGGCCACGGCAGGGTAGGTCAATTGGGTAGGGCATCATCCTGATATGCCAAGGTTGTGGTTTCAATCCCTGGTCAGGGCACATACAGGAATCCTATATAATAATCTTCTATAATAAAAGCGAAACATGCAAATGTGACCGTTACCACCAGCCAATCAGAGCGGCTGTATGCAAATTAACCCAGCCAAGATGGAGGCCAACAGCCAATCAGAGTGGCTGTATGCAAATTAACCCAGCCAAGATGGAGGCCAACAGCCACGGAACTTGAGCAAACCAAAGGGTTCTGTTCCAACTGCCT
>PVJC01002437.1:50969-78469 GCA_004026665.1 Murina feae | reverse complement strand
AGCTAGCAAGGTTATCAAGGGTACATGTATTATAAAATGAAGTTTCAACTTGAAGCTATTGAATTGCTGAGTAAATGCATATGCAGTTTTTTTTTCAAATTCAAAGTAACTACATAAAGAAGAATAAGCATTTTTAAAAGTATATGATTATTCTTTGTAGATATTAAAATATGTTTTAAAAAATGAAGTAAGTGCATGTAATATAATATAATTTACAACATTTTCAATTATTTCATTTAATGTTTCAGATTTTAAAATTACAACCTGGGGGAATAGCAAGATCTAATTAACATTTAAATGTTTTGAAATAAACATTCAAAAACTGTTTAGGGTATGTATGCATGGACATTTTTAGAAGTAATTATATTGAGAACTGGTCACCTTTCCCAAATGAACACCTTTTTTTTTCTTAATTCAAAGGATTCATGATAAAAAGTGCATATTTTCCTGATTCTATAACTCCAATTTGAGTTATAGAAATTAAGTTATAACATTGAGAATTCTTACACTAATGTAGACTTTTTGTTTTCATAAATCTTTAGAAAACTTTTTTATAGAAGGGAGAATTCATGGAAATTATAAAATCTAGACAAATTAACATGTATTTATGAATAACAATAAATTCAATTAATACACATTTAACAAGTGCTATCTGCCAAGTATTGAGGAATATAAAGGATAATGTGGAGAACAAGGAAAAACATCTAAACTCAGAAAGTATATATTGATGTCTAAGTACTGACTTTGATGTGATCCTCAATCTAATGAGTGTCATTAATGTCACACACCAGTGTTGGTGGTCAGGGGTGTTTTGTGTATTGTTCTTGGTAGAACTTTCATATCTTTCTTGGAAGTCATTATGAGGGAGAGGTCATGACCCAATAACATGATGCAGCAGTCTCTCACTGCTACAGAAATATATTTGCCATAAATATGCCTTTATTTTCCAATTCTCCATATTTTGCATCTTTTCTACCTAATCAGTTGGTACTTTTTATTTCTAACAAACTCACTTATGATAAGATGTGAGTGATACCATATACTACCTATCAAAAGGGTATTTGTATTTTCAAAATAAGGAAACCTTAATATTGAGGGATTGTTCAAGCGATTTATATTTCAGAACAAAAGGAGTTCTTCAGTTTCCTATTGTCCAAATTTACATGTTTCTATATTAAAAACGTCAACCAAATTTTAAAGTAACCCAACTGAGCATTCCTACAAACAGGATTGACTGATACTAAATCAATCCCTAAAGATGAATTTCAAGTGTTTGTGCAGTTAATAAAAAATAGAGGAATGATTCTCCTATCAGGCCGGTAAAAGCCTGGCTACTCTGCAAACTGATAGATCAGACTATCTTGTTTTCTTTCAAGAGGCATATCATAAAAAAATGGCCTTGTAGTCTAACCAGTGAACTCAACCAGGTTTGATAAAGCCTAGCCAGAGTTGAAATCTATCAAAAGAGTAGTTACAGCAGAATCAGGAAAAAAGAATGACAGGTCTTACATAAAGTTCACATTCTTTTCCTAGTTGTATTAGATAATGATTACATGGGGGCAGACTGTAGGTGGGCTTAGAGAAGAATGGTATTAAGAGGTCTCTATATGGTTTGGTTTAAGAAATTAAAAAAAATAAATCACTTCCTTTCATTAAACAACATATTCCTAGAGAAAAAAAAATTGTAAGTTATGTTGGAGTAACAGAGAACTTATATTTTAGCAAGAGAGGAATAATCAACTTAAATATTTAAAATTCTACCTTCCAGTTGTTTTATTAAGTAGGAAAAATTATTTCTTTATCTTTAATATTTGCCATTTTAATTATGATGTATCTGGGTTCATCATGATTGGGACTGGTGCCTCCTGAACTTGTGGGACATTTTCCTTCACCAGGTCAGGGAAGTTTTCTGTCATTATTTCTTTAATCAGGTTCTCTGTTCCTTGCTCATCCTCTTCCCCTTCCAGTATTCTTGTAATGTGAGTGTTGTTATGTTTCTTGTTGTCCCAGAGCTCCCTTAGTTATCTCCCTGCTTTTTAATTCTTTTTTATGTTTGCTGCTTTTATTGGGTATTTATTTATACTTTGTCTTCCAAATCATTGATTTGGTCTTCTGCTTCATTCAGTCTACTTTTAATCTCTTCCAATGTGTTCTTCATGTCAAATATAACAGTTTACATTTCTGTCTGGTTCTTGATAATTGCTTCTATTTCCCTTTTCATGATGATGTAATTTGCACTAAGTTACTTAAGCATCTTTATAACCATTGCTTTGAATTCTATTTCTGATAGGTTGCTTCTCTCCATCTCATTTGTTTTTCTCTGTGTTTTTTTTTTTAAATCATTTTTGGTTGTTTCTTTGTCTCCCCATTTTAGCTGTCTCTTTGTATTTGTTTCTATGTATTAGATAGAACTGCCATGCCTCCCAGTGTTTGTGAGATGGCCTTTTATAGAAAGTATCTTGAGGGGTGCAGTGATGTAGTTTCTTTGCTCACCTGAGCTGGATAGTCTAGGAATGTCCCTAGTGTGCATTTTTTGGGCCCTTCTGTTATAATTAGGACTTGATTGTTTATGTCTCATTTGTGGGAGGGATCTCCCCTCCGATTTGCTGCCAGTGAGATTCATCTCCAATGTTGTTGTGTCAACTGTCCAGTGGTCAGGGACTCCTTAGTTCAAAGGCTGGGTCTGCCTTGAGTCTCACACCTTGATTGTGCCTGTTCTGAGCTGTACTTCCTTCCCCCTTGGATCTGGTTCCACAGGTGTCAACTGCATGCACTTATGGTTCCACTGGCTTTTGCCTCACTGAGCAATCCAGGATGGTGTCTTCAGTGGGGTCCCAAACTGCTGTTTTTGACTAATTAGATCAGGCAAAGACTCAAAGACTCCAGACAAAAGATATGTCACAGCAATGACTGATTTCATTTTTATGGTACCTCAAATTTTCTAATTATTTTTTAAGTTAGGCATATAATTAACACTTTATACCAGCCATATCTCTGTACTTATATAAAACACTAGGGTTGATACATAGAAAAACAGATAGAATAATAGATACATGGCTAGAGTAGTTCTAGCAAATATTGAGCTTTCAACACATACAAGCTTTGTGGTAGGCACTTCAGAAAGTGTGTAGCATGTAATTGGTACATAGAAGTGATTAAAATGAAATTTCTACTATCAAAGGGCTTTTGGGTTATATATGTATAATAAATACATATAAATATGCAAGCAATTGAAGTAGCTATGGTGGATGTGGAGATGACATATTATAATGCTAAAAACAGAGCTTAACAACCACAAAGGTCCTTATTGGAAAAATAACTTTAGAGTATGGGCCACTTTATTTTTAGTTTATTGTATTTTATTTAAGTATAGTTGATATACAATATTATATTAGTTTCACGTGTACAATGTAATGATTTTACATATATGTACCTTAAAATGGGATCACTATCTTAAGTCTAGTAATCATCTGCAATCCCATACAAACTTATAACAAGATTATTGACTATATTCCCCTTCATCTTTTTCACCCATCAATCATGTCTTTGTTCTGTTTCTGAGACTGCTTTTGTTTTGTGTTGCTTGTTTGTTTGTTTTTAGGTTCTACATATAAGTGAAACCATATGATATTTGTCTTTCTATTTCTGACTTATTTCACTTAGCTTAATACCCTTTAGGTTCATTCATTTTTGTCACAAATAGCCAGATTACATTTTTTATTGCTGTGTAATATTTCATTGTGTGTGTGTGTGTGTGTGTGTGTGTATAACACTTTTATCCATTGATCTATTTATGGACACTTAGGTTATTTTTATATCTTTGCTATTATAAATAATGCTACAATGAACATGGATTACATATTTTTTTAATTAGTGTTTTTGTTTTCTTCAGAAAAATACCCAGAAGTGAAATTGATTGGTCATCTGGTAGATCTATTTTACGTGTTTTATTTTATTTTCCTTTCTTGCAGGTGAAGGGACTGAGATGAGAGCAATTTAAAAAAAATATTGCATGGGCTTACAATCCTGGGATTTTATACAGCAACTAGGGGCAAGGTGTGCAAAAATTTGTGTACTTGGGAGGTCCCTCAGCCCAGCCTGTGCCCTCTCACAGTCTGGGACCCCTCTGGGGATGTTCACCTGCTGGCATGCCTGACCAGCCTGGGTGAGGAGCTGATGGCTGTTTGCAGGCTGGCCAAGCCCCCCAGTGGGAACCCTGACCCCATGGGGGTGTGGTCAACCTGGGTGAGGGGCTGAGGGCTGTTTACAGGCTGCCCACAGCCCCTTCAGGTTTTGGGTCCCTACTGGGGTGCCTGGCCAGCCTGGGTGAGGGGCTGATGGCTCTTTGCAGACTGGCCAAGCCCCCCCAGTGTAGACCCTCACCCCATTGGGGTGTGGCCAGCCTGGATGAGGAGCTGAGGAGTGTTTTCAGGCTGCCCACAGCTCCTTCAGGTTTTGGGTCCCTACTGGGGTACCTGGCCATCCTGGGTGAGGAGCTGATGACTGTCTGCAGTCTTGCCAAGCCCCCCAGTGGCGTCCCTCACCCCATTGGGGTATGGCCAGCATGGGTGACAGGCTGAGGGGCACTTTCAGGCTTTCAGGCTGCCCACAGCTCCCATTGACCCAATGTCCCAGCAAGGCTGGCTGGAAGCAGGTTTCTGGGGTTTGTTTATCTTCTATAATTGATACACTGTTCCTTTAAGCTGAGGCCTAGTAACGAAACCTCCTCACTGCTTTAGTTCCAGGCTTCTATAATGAGACACTGTTACTCTTAGTAGTCAGGCCAGGCCTGCTGTCTATGATTGATACTTTGTTGCCTGGAGCCAGGATAAGCCCAGCGGCGCACCAAGAGCCGCAAACAGTTTCAGTTTCACTCCTGCTGCAATGGAAGCTGCCGTTTACTCAGGTCCATGAGTGGCGGTCTCCATGTTGGCTGGGCTAATTTGCATACAGTCACTCTGATTGGCTGGTGGGCTTGGCTTACCCATCTCGAAGAGACGGTTAATTTTAATATTGCGCTTTTATTAGTTTAGATACAGTCCCAGTCTCTGTGCTGTCAACCATTATTCTAGATAGCCATTTGGAAATGTGATTGGAGGAGCTGTATTTAATTTTCAAACACTTCAGATGAGCACATGTAAATACTCTTAAATATGTTATTTTTAAATTATTTATACTAACTTCATGTTAGTAGATCAAATTATTATCCTATCTTACAGCTTATTTATTTTATGTCCATGTAACTCCTGGGATACATAAACTTTGAACATTACTTTATGCAGTTTCTTGCATATGGTTCCATTCTTAAATTTTTATTGAAAACCTACAACAGATAGTCCTTGCGTACATGGAGTTCACAGACTAGGACAAAGCAATGAGAAAAAAAGAATGTCCTTAGAAGCCAATTTACCAAATACAATGATAGGGGAATAATTGAGGTTATCAAACCCAGCATGATTTATTTAGTTCTTGATTTAGTAAGAAGAATGTTAGTACTTGAATTTTCAAAAAAAAAAAAAAAAGGTGGTATTTGAGCTAAGGTTTGAATGCCTGTAGAACTGAAGTGGTGTGGAGTGGGTGCTAAAGAGAAAAATGGGAAGAAAGGCCACCAGGAAGAGTGCCATGAGAGTTATTAAAAATCTTAGAAATAAGTGAGGGCACGAGATGTTCAAGATATTCTGGGCCCGAGACAGTACCCAGTGAGCCTGGAAGGTATTTCTGTGGTATGAAGGGAGGAAGTCCTTGGGAAATGATTGAGGCCTAACAAAAAAGGACACACGAGCCAGCTTGTTGGGGCTTGCACTGTCCAAATCTGAGACAGTTTTGGGGAAGAAAATATAATGATAGCAAAGGGTTTTAACTAGAATGAAAGAAGATTCTATGATTCCACATTGACATGTATAGAAATGAATACATACATGAAGAAGGGAAAACACTTCTTTGAAGTATAATTTCAAATAATAAAAGTGGAAAGCATGGAATTAGAAAGAATCATTATTTAGAGAGTGCCACAAAGATATAAAAATACTTGTCTGGATAAGATTCATCCGTGGACATTACATTTACTGAGAAAACTATCATAAGACGTAACATATCTACATATTCTCAAAGTATAGCCACATAAGCTATTTATTGAAAGAGAAAAAAATGGAGCAGCTTACAGGACTTTAATTCAGTGGGATAAATCAATACTATATGCCTCTGATATGATGCACTTTGAGGGTACATCACTCTGTGCTATTTCTGCCCATAAGCTTTATCAAATCCTGATGAAACATAAGACACATTCAAAATGAGGTGTGTTGTACAAAATGACTGTTCTATACACTTTTAAAAATGACTAGGTCTTGAAGGACACCTAAGACACTGGTCCAGATTAAAGGAGAATGAAGAGACACGAAAACTATGTATCAGGGGTAATTCTGGATTGAATCATGGACTAATTCATTGTTTTGTTCTTTTGCCATATAGAATATTAGTTAAATAATTGTTGGTATTTGAATAAGATTTACATTGAATCAAAGTTAACTTCCTGATTTTTATAATTATATTGACTCATGCAAGAAAATGCCACTGCTTTTAGGAAACACATTTTGAAATATTTGCAAATAAAGTAGCAATATGTACTGCATTACAGGGGGAAACTAGAGAATGGTAAGACAAATGTGGTAAAAGTCAACATTTTGAGAACCTGGGAAAGCAGTAAACAGGAAATCATAGGGCTATTTTTGCTTTTCTTTATTATAACTCTAAATTATTTCAAAATAATAGTTGCTATTATTTACAACTAGGGGCCCGGTGCACAAAAATTTGTGCACTCCGAAGGTCCCTCAACCCGGCCTGTGCCCTCTTGCAGTCTGGGACACCTCTGGGGATGTCCACCTGCTGGTGTGACTGGACAGCCTCGGTGAGGGGCTGATGGCTGTTTGCAGGCTGGCCAAGCCCCCCAGTGTGGATCCTCACCCCATTGGGGTGTGGCCAGCCTGGGTGACAGGTTGAGGGCCATTTTCAGGCTGCCCACAGCCCCTTCAGGTTTTGGATCCCTACTGGGGTGCCTGGGCAGCCTAGGTGAGGGGGGGCTGAGAGCCCTTTTCAGGCTGCACACAGTCCCTTCTGTCCCTACTGGGGTGCCTGGGCAGCCTGGGTGCAGGGCTGAGGGCCATTTTCAGGCTTTCAGGCTGCCCACAGCTCCTATTGACCCAATGTTCCAGCAAGACTGGCTGGAAGCAGTTTTCTGGGGTTTATCTTCTATAATTGATACACTATTGCTTTAAGCCATGCCTAGGCAGGTAACGAAGCCTCCTGTTTGCTTCAGCTCTGTGGTTTCTATAATGGTAACTATGTTGCCGTGAGCAGAGAGAGGCCCAGCCGGCCTAGGTAGACAGTTTACTCTTGGTGCAACAGAAGCCTGCTGTTTACTCTAGTTCCGTGACTGCCGCCCTCCATCTTGGCTGAGTTA
This sequence comes from Murina feae, assembly GCA_004026665.1. Taxonomy (NCBI): domain Eukaryota; kingdom Metazoa; phylum Chordata; class Mammalia; order Chiroptera; family Vespertilionidae; genus Murina; species Murina feae. The sequence goes on along the minus strand of PVJC01002437.1, from coordinate 71,010 downwards.
ATTTGCATACAGCCACTCTCATTGGCTGGTGGGTATGGCTTAGGCATCCCAAAGAAACGGTCAATTTAAATATTACTCTTTTATTAGAGTAGATGAGCATTAGCTCTATACTTAAATTAATGCTTTTAACATTGGTTGAAATGCCAAAGTTTTATGTTATTTCTCATGAGTGAAAATGAAAATTTATTACATATTAATATCTTGTAATTCCTTACTTTCTTTGTTATCTATTTTCCCCATCATGATAAGTATAAATTATTTCATAGTTTTTTAAAAATATATATTTTATTGATTTTATACAGAGAGGAAGGTAGATGGACAGAGAGTTAAAAACATCGATGAGAGAAACATTGATCAGCTGCCTCTTGCACACCCTCTACTGGGAATATGCCCACAACCAAGATACATGCCCTTGATTGGAATCAAACCTGGGACCGTTCAGTCCGCAGGCCAACGCTCTATCCACTGACACTGAGCCAAACTGGTTAGGGCTATTTCACAGTTTTGATGAAGAAAAAGAATAAAAAAATTACATATTTCTCAAATGTATTCTACATATTTTACACACATATTGCACACATAATTATGAATATTGTATATACATATAGACATTGTGTCCAAAATTATTATTGTAAACATGTGCACACATGTGAACACACAGATACACACATGCACACACACACACTTCTTAGCTAAGTGGAAAAGCAGAAATCTGAGATGATGTTTAACTTAGGGAACATGTAGTTAATTATTACAGGAAAATAATGGATATACAACAATTTGTAGTTGATTCATTTTAAAAGTAGAGAATAGTAAAAACAAAGAGTAAAGAATAAAGGCTTTCCCCCCCACCCACTTTCATTTTAATGAACCATAGTTCCATTGTTAAAACAAAACAGATCTTATAAACTCACAGTTTGGTTTTTGTGACCATTTAGCATTTCAAAAGATAATCTCTTTTGAAAATTAGTACTCTTACCTTACACTTTAACATTAATAAAACAGTATCCTATATAATAAAACCCTAATATGCAAATCAACTGAACAGCTGAATGACCAGAAAAATGACCTGTTGCTATAATGTGCACTGACCACCAGAAGGCAGACCCTCAGCAAAAGAGCTGCCCCGAATGGTCAGTGTGTTTCCACAGGGGGAGTGCTGCTCAGCCAGAAGCCGGGCTCGTGGCTAGTGAGTGCAGCAGCAGTGGTGGTGGCAGGAACCTCTCACACTTTCACTGCAGGCAGGTGATAATGAGTGAGGGGTCCCAGACTTCAAGAGGGACGTGGGCCTAGGCTGGAAGACAGAAATCCCCCAAGGGTTCCTGGACTATGAGAGGGTGCAAGCTGGGCTGAGGGACCCTCACCACCCCCAGTGCACGACTTTCATGCACCAGGCCTCTAGAATAAGAAGGCTAAAATTTGTATTCAAAGTATTAGCCTACAATTTAATATGAACTAAGTGCATGTCCATAAAAATAGACTATACAGTTTTATAGACTACAGACCTTTCTGTAGGAGGAGAAGAGTCCATCAAAGGTACTTCATCTTGTATATGCCTAGGGGGCTACTTTTCCAGAACAACTATTTTGAGAATTTAAGAATATAGCATCAACTAGAAAAACACACATTGTTTTAAATGCCTATATTTCTATAGAGTACCACATCTCTAAATTGTTAACTCCCATTTTCACCTCAGCTTGGGTTAGGTATAGAAAACAACATTTTAAAAAAATGAACTGAATCAATGTAATTGAGTGTGTATGTGTGTCTGTGCACATACAGGCATGCATGTGTGCTAAATAGTTTTGATTCAGTATAAGATAAAATAACTTATGGGCAGAATAACTTTTTACAATTTAATGTAAATTTTAACTGCTCATATTTAGATTTAATCATGAAAAACACCAATAACTCAGGCCATGTCTAAGACAAAGATGGATATACAGATAGTAGATACAGACATTGATATAATCTTTCACATTCAAGTAATTTATCCATAGTTTTTATAGGGTTTTTAAAATTTTAAAGATATAGTATGCTTCCTTACATAGTCAAAGGATGTCATATAAAAATTAAAATAAATTATGCAATAATTAACATATAGGAAAATCTACTGAAGAAGATATGCCTTGCTCCACAGGGAAACAGAAAAAAGAAAATTCCTAACTTCAATTGCTTTCCTTCTAGTGGAAGATATGCTACTTTAGTATAAGCATACAGTTCTCTCTTTTAATTCAACTATAATATTAAGAACTGATTTACCAACCTAGTGTCTAATAGAGGTCAGAGTCCATGCCTTGTAGGTGAAGGTTACATAAAAGGTAAGATGGGAGAAGTAGAATTGCTGATGTAGAACTTTCAACTGAAAAATTCACATTTAAGCCTGTCTTGGATACATCATTTAAATTGCCCATTCTCTTGGTATCTTAGACTTTATCTCACAATGGCTTTATCCCTACTCCACTATTTACTTGTGGGGATGTGAGGCAAATCATTAAACCTCTCTTAAACTTAGTTTTCATGTCGGTTAGTTGCAATGAGAATGGCTTCATAAGGCTTTAGGAGGAGATATTATCTAACACACAATATAGAAAATGTACTCAGAAGGATAGTTGTGCATAATAAATTTGTCTTTCTCCTCAGATAATACATACAACACAATAAAGGTTTCTTTTAGGTCCTCAAACTTATAAAACAATGCTTAGTAATTATTTCTGTTAATGCAGATCAAACACAACACTTCCAAGTCATATTCATATTTGTGTAAAGTTAGTGGATGTAAATGAGTAAATGTAGAAAATAGTTATGCCTAGTGGGCAAAGTGAGGGAGGAAGACCTCAGATTTTCTTTTGGATTCCAGACTAAAAGAAAACACTACTCTAGGGCTGCAGAAAATGAAATCATTGTATGAATAAGCATTGTCGTTAATGAATTAAATGCTTGAACACTAAGTGCAGTGTCCATCTTTGATGCATTGGCAGATGGTTTGAATAGAACTGAGAAAACTAAATGAAAGGCAACCTAAGAAAAGGCAGGAACTTGCAGCCACAACACCTGTTCACTGCTCTGAACATCTTCAATGCTGATTGTGTCATTTGGTTTGGCACCCTTTGAATGCATGGCATTGAAATTGTTTCCTGCCAAGAGATTTAGTTAAATGAGTGTACTGTGTTCTCTGTCCCAATTAAAAGCAAAAGGTTGGTGACATTTTTACGGAACTTTTTTTTTTAACTTAAATACCTAAAATTAAATGCCGTCTTTAGTGAAAAACAAAAAGCAAAAAACAACACAGGCAGTGGCTTAGGCCAACACCTTTGCTTCCTTTTCTCTTCTGACCACCTGCCTGGCCTACTTTCTTGTTATCGACTACTTGCTATTCCGTTAAGGAGGATGGTTAGCAGTGAGGCCCAGAAACACTAGATTCTGTTTAAAACAAAGGCGTACTGTAGCATTCAGCGTCAGCGCCCAGGTTTATAGCATTGAAGAACTGCCCTGACATTACAGTTTCCACGACTCCACCTTCAATGTCATCACAACACAGCGTAAGTGTTAAAGTATGGCCACTGCTGCCTCCCCAGAACATATTAACTTGATGCTTACTCTATCTCTGGATCCCATAGGCACAATAAATGGAGAAAATAACACATTTACAAACTGATAAAACGCAGCAAAGCTAATAAAATCAGACACTTTATAGCTCGGCTAATCGCGTCCTTTGAAGGGCATCAAGTGACACATCATGTACTGCTCAGGGGGAAATCAAATTAGGTGTAACAGTGTCCCCTCAGAACTAAAACATTTAAATAGACAGAGCTGTTGTAGCTAATCAACTTGTATTGTAGCCATTTTATCATTAATACAATGGTTGTGTTAACTGGGTATTATGCAGTTTTGATATGAAAAAGGAAGAACAGTATTCCTTGAACTGTAGCTCCATTTGCATTCTGAATCTTTGTTTTTTTCATTTTGTTTCGATTTTATTTTTAACAAATGTGTCACAACGTGGTGTGCACCCCTGCCAACAGTGTTCAAAAATAATTTAGTCTATACAGAATTAACCAAGACTGGGTTTTCAAAGACACGTCTCCTTCCATTTATATTTCTATGTATCCCTAACTCCAGATAATCAACCACATTGTTGGCTTCGGAAAACACACAGGAATATTTGTAAAACATAGAGCCAAGCATCTTGCCCCAGAATGTTTAGCTCTGTCTTAAATCACAGACTATGCAGGGAAAGCATCTGTATTCTTCCTTCTCCAAATTCTTAATTTTAGAGTAAATATTATTTTCTAGTTATTTTCAAAATTTATTCCATTAAAGTTTTACATTTCATGGAAAAAAATAAGAACTCCTATTTATACAAAAAGCAATTAAGAACCCACAGAGTAAAAGTTACTCCCCGGAAGGAGGTCATTAGAGCATAGGGCAATCTGGGAGTAAAACTCTTAGATACATTAAGTCAATGTCTCCAAGGCAGGGAACAGCAACCTATGGCATCTGAAACAAATCTGTTCCACCTGCTGTTCTAAATAAAGTTTTATTGGATGCTGCCACAGTAATTTTTAAAAATATGTCTGAGGCTACTTTCACATAGTTGTAATAGAGACTATGTGGACACAGAATAAAAAAAAATAATATCTGACCTCCTACAGAAAAATATTTACTAACCTCAATTTTAAGGTCATGGCTCTGTAGATTCTATTGAAGGAAAAAGGATGAAAGGAGATGAAAAATAAGATTCCTAGTGAGAATAAGGCCTATATATTTAAGTGAAGTCAAATAAAAAGTTGGCATCAAATGCCAATGAGTTCATATTGATGTAAATAAATGACTTAATAAATAAAGAGAATGGAGAGAACCGATAACATTTCCTCTTGCAGAAGAATTCCAAATAGTTTATTTAGATCCTCTGTCCTAGAGGAGGTGGGGCATTTATTTCCCATTCCTTAAATGTGAGCTGGGTAGATTTCCTTATAAAAGGGTACAGTGTGGGAATGAGGTGGGGAAGAAAAAGGAGTAACTTTAGAATGATAAACCTAATCAAGTGATATGAAGGTCAGCATCAACAGTGTCCAGTCATGTTGATAATATGTGTCCTTGATATGATATAAGTGACACTTTACCTCTGTAGGTCTTCCTCTAAAAAAATACATAATGCCTATCTTGAGAAAAACATCTGACAAATCTCAACTGTGAGACTTTCTACAAAATACTTCAATAGCATGCCTCAAAACTGTCAAGGACAATAAAAACAAGGAAAATCTTAAAAACAAGGAAAATCTTACCGTCATGTGGAGCCTAAGGAGACATGACCATTTCATGCAATGTGGTATCCTTGATGGATCCTGAAACATAAAATGATGAACCATGAAATTAGGAAATCTGAATAAAATTTGGACTTAGTAACAAATGTATTAACATTGGAACATTGGTTCATTAATTGTAACACAGTTCATACCAATGTGAGATGCTGACTAGAGGGGAACCTGGATGTGACATATAGTCAAATTCATATATATATTCATACATACATACATACTAGGGGCCTGGTGCACAAAAATTTGTGCACTTTGGAGGTCCCTCAGCCTGGCCTGTGCCCTCTCACAGTCTGGGACTCCTCTGGGGATGTCCACCTGCTGGCATGCCTGGTCAGCCTGAGTGAGGGGCTGAGGGCTGTTTACAGGCTGCCCACAGCCTGGGTGAGGGGCTGATGGCTGTTTGCAGACTGGCCAAGCCCCCCAGTGGGATCCCTCACTCTATTGGGGTGTGGCCAGCCTGGATGAGTAGCTGAGGGCCATTTTCAGGCTGCCCACAGTCCCTTCAGGTTTTTGGTCCCTACTGGGGTACCTGGCCAGCCTGGGTGAGGGGCTGATGGCTCTTTTCAAGCTGGCCAAGCCCCCCAGTGGGAACCCTCACCCCATTGGGGTGTGACCAGCATGGGTGACGGGCTGAGGGGCGCTTTCAGGCTTTCAGGCTGCCCACAGCTCCCATTGACCCAATGTCCCATCAAGGCTGGCTGGAAGCAAGTTTCTGGGGTTTGTTTATCTTCTATAATTGATGCACTGTTCCTTTAAGCTGAGGCCTAGTAACTAATGAAGCCTCCTCTACTTCACCTCGTGGCTTCTATAATGAGACACTGTTACCCTTAGTAATCAGGTCAGGCCTGCTGTTTATCATTGAGACTTTGTTGCAAATATGTTTTGCCTGGAGCCAGGATAAGCCGAGCTGCCCGCAAACAGTTTCAGTTTCACTCCTGCTGCAATGGAAGCTGCCGTTTACTCAGGTCCATGAGTGGCGGCCTCCATGTTGGCTGGGCTAATTTGCATATAGTTGCTCTGATTGGCTGGTGGGCTTGGCTTATCTGTCCTGAAGAGATGGTTAATTTTAATATTATGCTTTTATTAGTTTTGATATATATATAATTGATTTTTTTTTTTTTACAGAGAGGAAGGGAGAGAGATAGAGAGTTAGAAACATCGATGAGAAAGAAACATCGATCAGCTGCCTCCTGCACTACCCCCACTGGGGATGTGCCTGCAACCAAGGTACATGCCCCTGACTGGAATTGAACCTGGGACTCTTCAGTCCGCAGGCCGACACTCTATTCACTGAATCAAACTGGTCATGGCCTCAAATTCTTTAATATCTTTGTAATTTTCCTGGAAATCTACACATTGTAAAAATTAAAAGTATATTTTAAAATATCTGGGCAATATATTTTTATTATTTGATCATTTTCTGTCACAATATTTTTTCTGTGACTCTAAACTCACTAAAAACTCAAACCTCTCTATGTAAAGCAAGATTATTTTAAAAAGCACACATCAGGATATAGCACAAAAATCTCAATCAATAAATAATATGAAGCTTCTACATAAAACTTCTTAACTATTGTATACACTATAAACACAAATTAATTATATGTAGATTACTGTAAATCTATACTCCAAATTAAATTTTACTTTATTTTAGTGCTACTGTCCTGGTATAGTCACTATACCAAGTAGCTTCTGACAGCCTTCAGTGACTTGGCCAACTCCTTGCAATTATTTCCTAAGCACTAATCACTCTAGATGACTTATTTTTACTAAAGGATAAGAGGGGAAGTGACTGAAGATCTCCATTCCTTTTGTTCCCCTTTACCTTCTCTTCCCTGTACTTCTGTTTAGCGTCAACCCTTCTCTTGTCAGTACTAGAGTTATAGCCCCAATAGCTCTAATTGGGGGAGAAAATACCTGCATTCAGAGATATAACGTCCTCTTGGGAAGGTGGTAGAACCTCAGAACCATGTGAAATGCATATTCCAAGATCAAAAATTTGATATATTAAAATACATCATCTGTTATTCTGAGGTATAAAAAATGATATGGGGGGAAGTTGACTTGTTTTTGTATACTTGTATGCTGTTTTTAAATTTATAAAATATATTCATGTTTATATTTTTGGTAACTTATTTATTAGAAGTGCCAATGTATATCAGGTTTTAAATTGTGCATCTATCATTTTGAAAGTTACTTGAACATTTGTTTCATTTTTCTTACCATAAAAATGGGTTTAAAGATATAAATTATATTACTATTGATATCATATCATTATGATATAATTAAAGTACACTTCTGATACCAATAGATAGCTATAATGTATGATAATATTATGGCTATTATTTTTATCCATTGTATAGTCAATTGTGAATCATAACATTAAATGACTTGTCAATTGTCATACAACTAGGAAATGAATGACAGTATTAAAGTTGAGCTACTGCCTTTGTTATATCTTCATGCATTTATTTATGCAAGAAATATTTATTTATAACCTATTATCAGAAACTGTTACAGGTCCTGAAGCTTAGATTCAAGAATGAGTAGAGGGAACAATAAAAAGGAATAATAAAATATATAGAAAATATATAGTAGACAGTGATATGTGTGAAGGGTGACAACAAATATGGGAGACAACAAAGAAATATTTTGGCATCAGAGTTACTAGTAAACTGAGCTAGCGCAATGATAAAGATACATAGAACAATGTCAAGAATATAGATTTTTTTTATTATTAAAGGCCTTTCATCTTTCATTTCTTAGTGTTTAACACAGTGTCTTACTATCACTACCCTTCTACTATAGATAGAAAGCACTATTTATATATTTTAAAATTTCAGAGATGAAGTCATAGCAATGGGATGGATATTAGAATGCATCTCTTTGTTAATAGAGACATAGTTGTATTCTTTATTTTTTCCTCATAGAAATGACATAACACATTTTATTTCAAGTAATATATCCTTTAATTTTCTCTAATGCTCTGAAATATTTTTCTGCTAATCTTTGTCTAGTTGCTACATGTTCAAATAAATATATAAATTATTCAAAAACAAGAGCTGAATATTATTATTTCAATGGTAGTTGACCATTGGAAGAAAAAGAAGAAAAAAATGGCAAGCTTTTCCTTAAATGTATTTTTTTTAATGTTGTATGTGCAAAGGAGCATATGAATTAATTTGCAGAAGCTGGTGCCTGCTGGTTTCTGCAGCTCTAGAAAGCTATCATATCTCAGCCTATTTATAAAAAAAATAATACAAATATTTCATTTGTGATCATTTAACCATCATGGGATATGTTACTAAAGATTTTTGTCACTGCTAGCTCACCACTCATCACAAAGACGGAAGGTCATGATTTGGGGCATGTACCTAATTAGTTTAACACATTAAGCGCCTCATCAGTCGGTGACTGACACTATACTCTCCATCCAGAAGACAAAACAGGCTGGGTGCTTAATGTGCTACGCAAGAGACTGTTGTCCAGAAAGGAAATAATTGTTTTGGCATCATTAATGCACTAATTTTACAAATTTTATTAATCTCTTTTCCCTGGAATCATCATCCTTAATTCCTCACCATACAGTACAAGAAAAAAACGAGAAACTTATTTCTGGGGTCTAGGAAAATATAGATGCTTCAAAAACAAAAAGATTCTTGAAATGATTTTATTTCCATCAAATAAACAGAATTTCCACTACAAGATCCATTATTTTCATTGAAGTCAATTGAGAATCAGAGAGAATAGTATCCATAACATCCAAAGAGTTATTAATACTAATATCTTCTCACAGATTCTGCTAAAATTAAGTTTATTTTTACACAAACATGTCATGGCTCTTCTCCCCTTGTAACTAAAGTTCATTGTCATCTCATTTCTCTTAGCAACTCAGTGGACATTACTTGAGCTTAAAATCAAGTCAATTAATCAGGATCTTCAGCTGGCTACAGAGGATGCAAGTTTTCTGCTTGCCAGAACACCTGCACTGCTCAAATGGCCTTGGTGCTTAATTGTTTCCAGGTGCAGACGTGCTTGCTTGCTTTGCCTAACTCAGAATTGTGAATGCCAGCTGCCAGAGGACACTCTTTGGAAGTTGGAGTTATCTAGTAAGAGAATTAACCCTCTGTTAGAAGAGATACACATGCTGCTGATCATTAAAATGGAAATTTGCAAAATATTATTTGATGTTTAATTAAGGAACAGTTTTTGTTGTTGTTTGTTTGATTTTAGCTAACAGATCCTACCATCACAAGCCCCAGAGATACATTTACACTGTTGGCAACAGTTTTGTGAAGTACCCTCTAGAATATTTGGTGGGCACCTGTGAGCTCCCTCGGTGTTTCAGGTTCTTGACTTATCTGTTTTTTCTTTTTCCTTTTTTATTCTATTTATTCTGTTTTTCTATTATTTATAGCTATAAAGAAATACGAAACCTGGAAGAAAATCTTGTATCTGACTAAGCCAAAGACATTATTGGATTACTTTCCTTTTAAAGATGTTCATTTATGCCATAACTGTTTTTCCCTTCTAGCTAGTTCTCTGTGAATTAGGACATGAGAAAAGATGATGGTATAGGCAAATTGTATCTTATTGTAAGTCTGAAAACAAATTAATCATTAACTGCATTGGTATGAATTTATTATTATCTCAGTAAGTCTTAAGTACTTTAAAAAGTTGTTGGTATTGTTATTTTAAATGACCTATCAAAGCCAAATCTTTTTTTATTGTTTGAAGTATTACAAATAGGAGAACATGTGTCTCCTTTTTCCCCTATTGACCTCCCCCTGGCCTTTCCCCCCCAACCCCTTGGGAATGCCCTCCCCCCCGCAGTGTCTGTGTCCATTGGTTATACTTTTGTGCATGCATACAAATCATTTGTTTGATCTCTTACCCCCCCCCAATATTTCCCTGCCTTTCCGCTGTAGTTTGGCAGTCTGTTAGATACTTCTTTGTCTCTATCTATTTTTGTTCATCAGTTTATGAGGTTCATTATATTCCACAAATGAGTGAGATCATGTGATGTTTATCTTTCCCTGATTGGCTTATTTCACTTAGCATAATGCTCCCCAGTTCCATCCATGCAACTCTTTTTTTTTTTTCTTTTCAATTTTGTTTTATTGCTTAAAGTATTACAAAGAGTGTTAGATAAGTCTCCATTTTTTTCCCTTGACCTTCCCCCCTCCTCCCCTACCCCCTAATGGGAGGAGTTAAGAGATCAACTGAAGGACTTGTATGCTTGCATATAAGCATAATCAATGGACACGTCCATGCAACTCTTTATGTTACTTTCAAAAGGGCATGAATATGTTTCTTAGGCAAATTAGTTTCTGTTATTTTTTTCATGTATTTTCCTTCCTATTCTATCCTATTTGAGTGTTCACTGCATTTTCAAATCTGAAATATATTCATAATTTAAATTGCTTATTCCTTAAGACTTTTCCACATTATTTATATCTCTTTCCTTGTATCTTTTTATTCAATGTTATTGATGGGGTCCTTTGGCCTGGCCTGCACCCTCTTGCAATCTGGAACCCTTTGGGGGATGTCAGAGTGCTGGGTTTTGACCTGATCCCTCAGGCCAGGCTGAGGAACCCCCACAGGTGCACAAATTCATGCACTGGGCCTCTAGTTGTGTCATAAAATCCTGACAGTGATAAATGAGGAGAAATGTACTCTTGTCTCTAAGACACAGAAGAAAAGATTATCTCTTTTTGTCTTTCAACTTTGTTATTTCTGAGTATCATTTTACAATTTTTATAACACTTTTCAAAAAAGTATATAAATTTTTGGTTAATAAAGGTGAGTTTCATAGACTGCTAGCTACAAAAGGAACAAAAGAATCAAGTATAAGCTTACAAAATGAAGATGAGAGATTTTGGATGCTGATGAGTAAGATCCAGAATAGAGGAAAATTATCATAGAAGAGAGTTGAAAGAACTGCTAATGTGATATCCCTGAAGAGGTAAAAAGGGCTAAGAGGTAGGGGACAAGTAGAAAGATAGATTTAGTGCAGCTAATCCATGTATGTTGTCAAGCAGTATGGAAGGATTTGTGTGTATGGATGAAGGTAGGTGAGAACACATAGTGGTAGGAATCTTGAAAGCTTTCTTCTAATGATTTCAACTTCTGAAGTATTCTTTTTCTTAATGTGTTTTTATTAATTTCAGAGAGGAAAGGAGAGAGATATATAAATATCTCTCAATGATGAGAAAAGATTATCAATCTCCTGCCTCATGCACATTTCCTACTGGAAATGGAGGCAGCCATCTGGGCATGTGCCTTAAACAGAAGTCGAATTGTGACCTCCTGGTTCATGGGTCAACACTCAAGCACACTAGTCAGGCTTGAAGTATTCTTATATCTTTATAATTTCTTCAAGGTCATATTACTAATAAAGGGAACAAACCTATTCAAACTCAGAACTCTATTCATATGTGTTTCTTCCTTTATAAATCTGATATATTCAGAAAATAGGCGGTTGTTGCAAACAGTGTTTTGAGGATAAGATCTAAAAACATCTTCTTGTTATTTGGTGGTGCAAATTCTAACAAATCTAGGCATTTGATAATAATTGATGTAAAACGATTATAACAGTTATCTTCCTCAATTTTCCAGCATCACTTGTAGATATGCGTAGTCCAAATCTGGACAAAGAAATTCAGTTTGGACATCTCTGAAAAAGTGGTTTTGTTTTTGTTTTGTTTTGTTTTGTGTTTTTTTTTTGTTTACTTTTTTCCCCCCTGAGTTAAATAGACCAGTGTGGTTAGCACTATCCCTGTCTTACATTCTTCGTTTGTATCTACATTGAAAACTCATGATGTGAAAGGGAAAGGAAAGGGGAAAAAATGCTTATGTTTCAAGGTTGGTGAGGTAGAAAAGAAGAGAGATCCTAGATTCCTAATGACGTTATAGGCCAACTGACTACTTGTAGACAAATAAATGACAATGTAATTGTCTTTTAGGTATTTGCTGCCTATGGTAGTTCTAAATGAATTCCATCATTTTTTGACTTTCTGGAGAAAAATAAGACCCTAAACTCTCAGTTATGATAGAATTTTAAAAATACAGTTATTTATTATGAAAGCATTGATCTCATGATTCTGCAATGTTCTGAGAAATATATAATTGGTTTTAATTTTTTAATCAAGATAGAAAATAAATCCTATCACTAAATGTTTAAGTAATGCTTGTCCCTGGTCATTTAGAAATCTTATTTCTTTCATGTAATGCTGATACAGGGTATTTTAAAATTCTTAAACATAATTAACTTTATATTTGTTGAATTTTGAGAAATTAGACATCAAGTTAAAAGTAAAAAGAAAAAAACAGAAAATGAAGGCATATCTAAGTAAAACCCATTTTTAATGGAAAATTTTCCTTAATACTATTTTACAGAATCACATAGGTCAATTGGCATGTCAGGGAAAAGTATTTCCAAGCATATTTTGATGCATTTTATGGCATGAAATTGAAAAATAATTTTAAAATTGATCCCACCAGCATGAAAAGAAGAAAGATCTTGAGTGTTTCCTGTGTTGATCCATTGAATTATCCAGTTCAGAAGCTACTTTACTTATGATTTTTTATTATGAGAGTTGATAAATAGCCAAATTGGTTCATCCACTTTGAGTTGAGCTTACTGTTACTTCTAGCCCAAGTATCATAACTGATAAGAATAGTCAAACAACTCTGGGAAACACTAAATTTAACAATATTAAAGACTCTGGTTTGGTGAGTTAGTTTTGGTTTGTTTTTATGTTTTTATTTGTTTGTTTGTTATAGAATTTCACTAAGTCTTTAATGTGCTAAGGTACATATTGTATTCCCTAAGCAAAGAATAAAGGAGGCAGTGTTTTATTAGTTTACTTGATCATGGAAGCTCTTGTCTTAGAAGTCGTTCTTCCTATAGACACTCCCTATAACACATATAACAGATTCTAGCACTCACAGATTAACATTCTGGCACTGAAATATGAGAAAGGAGAAAAAAAGAGCTAAGTACTCTGGTCTCCTATTGATAGCCACATAGCTTTAGCCAAGTGACCTGGCTTCCCGGAAGCCCTGTTTCTTTGTAATTTGGTGGAAAATAATAGTACCTATATAAGAATGCTGCTGGGAAGATTCAAATATTAAAATTTATTGAGTACCTGGAATGTACTGATAACTCATTCAATGATGATACTCACAGTGGTTCTTTGATTATTACTACCAGCAATGTTAGTGGTTATTATTAAAGTGATTTTTTAACATTATTATGCATTTCATTTATATCTATGCTATCCCTAACCCCAAGGGAGCCATTAAATGACTCCTGTTGTCTTTCTTAAGTATTTTGCTGATGTAGTAAATTATAAATCTGAGATGTTTTGAACCTATGACAGACCAAATAATGAACAAAGTTTACAGGTTAATATTTTTCTGAATTATCCAAGTGCTAATTGTGAGAAACTTATTGGATCTTTAGATTTACAGAGAATGCCATTTGAGTATGGAGTTGTAATTATTTGTCTAACATCCAGTATAGAACATACTATTTTTTTTATCACCTAAATAAATGAAGATATAGAGTCAATTTACTATTTTATTAGTAGGAAAATAGGGCAGATTCTGAGAATACTACTGGTGTTCCCCCTAGATCTATCAAAATATGCCCTGACAGACAGAGAAAATGGCCACTGGAAATGTTTGTGGACCCAGTAGGTGTATTTTTAATCAGACTTTAGCCAAGCACAGCTTAATACTTGTTTCCTATGTATACACTGAGTGGCCAGATTATTATTATTACCACCTGACGTTTGTAAGCAAATTAGCTATAATTTCATGCTGAAGTTGCTAGAGGGCCAGAATATTATAAATAGGGAAGCAGGTTGTTTACCACGACAGTAGAAGTGATTTTTTTCTGAAGATATGGGTAAACAATGTGATTTAACAGCCTTTGAACGTGGAATATATTTGAACGTGACTGGACAGATGATGACCACCTGATGTTTATAGGCAAGTTAGCCATACACTGCATTGTATGGGATATGGAAGCCGAACGCCTGTTCGAACACCTTTGCTGTCTGCAGTTGCCAAGATAAAACTTCTCCAATTTGCACAGGAACACAAGGATTGGACAGTCGAGCACTGAAAAAAAGTCATGTGGTCCGATGAATCATGTTTCCAGTTGCATCATGCAGATGGCAGAGTGAGAATTTGGTGTAAACAGCCTGAAAGCATGCACCTCACATGCATGAGTACAACCCTTCAAGTTGGTGTGAGCAGTGTTATGGTTTGGGGCATGTTTTCCTGGCATTTTTTAGGCCTTTAATTCATGTGGAACAATGTCTGAATAGCACAACATACCTAAGTATTGTTGCTGATTAGGTTCATCCTATCATGTTGATGGCGTATCCCATTGGAGATGGCTTCTTCCAACAAGACAATGCACCATGCCACGGTGCTCATGTTGTGCAGGAGTGGTTTCAAGAACATGAGGGAGACTTTACCTTGCTTAGGTGGCCCCCACAATCACCAGATCTCAATCCAATTGAGCATTTGTGGGACGAAGTTAAAAGAGCCATCAGGCAGCTGGTTCCACAACCATCAAATCTCACAGAACTGGACAGTGTTATTCATCAGGCATGGTGTCAGATTCCTCACATCACCTTTCAACATCTCGTGGAGTCAATGCCAAGAAGAATCACCACAGTATTGAAGGCAAAAAGGCCCAACACAATACCGATGTGGTGGTTATAGTAATCTGGCCACTCATCATAATATATATCCCACATTCAAAGGCTGTTAAATCACATTGTTTACCCATATCTTCAGAAAAAAAATCACTTCTACTGTCATGGTGAACAATCTGCTTCTGTATTTATAATGGTCTAGTCCTCTAGCAACTTCAGCGTGAAATTAGAGCTAATTTGCCTACAAATGTCAGGTGGTCATAATAATCTGGCCACTCAGTGTGTATCACTAGGTTCCATATTTCCCCATATGTGCTCCATTCTAACTGGGGTTCCAGGATGATACCTTAGGACTCTGGGCATCAATATCAGCTCAGATGCTGTGCCCAATAGCCCTCAGAATATCCAGGCATACCCATTTTCCTATTGTACAGTTTAATCCAGATAATTTGGGGGGATGGAGAGAAGAATTTTCAAAGCATATACTTGCCACAGTGTTGCGGCGTCCATCTCTAATATCAGTTTGTTGCAGATCTAAATACTGACCCAAACCTTGGAACTGAGCAATGTATTATTATATTTTATCCACAGAGTCACACTGAGCTTCCTACTTTTCCAATTATGCCTTTTCCTTGTGAATTCTTAAGGATCACTTTTATTAGCTCATTATCTATTTTCAGTTGTGTTGGCCACTTTTTCATCCTTGCCTTCCTGTATTTACAGTAATTGTAATCTGCATTCTTGGCTTTCTGTGCCACCACCTGGCCTCTATTATTTCAGTAGCCCATTCTCCCATGGACATTGAGAACAGCTCTGCCATGACTGAGTTAGTTCTAAACTGAAGAGGAGAGTGACTTCTAAACTTCTTATTAATGCAAGTGCTCCTCACAATAACATAGTACTGATGGCCTTGGGTGAATGATGTGTCCCTGCAGTCTCCTCTGAAACATAATCCTGATCTTCTGGCCTCATCATCATACATAATTCTTTCCAATATGCCCACTTCTTTTGAAACTTATTTATTTTTCTACCATCTTGAAGAAAAAATTAGGCACTTCTATTTCAGTTAGTATGGGGCATTCTTAACTTGAGACTTTTAGCAGCAAGTTTGCCCTACCCCTGACATCCTTACCCAGTATTACATCCTATATTTTCAGAAGGTGCCCCCCCCAATTAATAACAATTTAAATATTGTTTTACTTTTGGCTCCTTTAATAAAACCTATATAATTTCATGAGCCAGTGTAACCCCAATACATTCAACTAAAAAACAACAACAACAACAACAACAACAAAAACTGGAGCCTGGTCAGTGTTGCACAGTGATTGAGCTTTGACCTATGAACCAGGAGGTGATGATTCAGTTGTTGATCAGGGCACTTGCCCGTGTTGTGGGCTCAATCCCTGGCAGGGGGCATGCAGAAGGTAGCAAATAAGGGATTCTCCCTCATCATTGATGTTTCTATCACTCTTTCCCTCTCCCTTCATCTCTCTGAAATCAATAAAAAACATTAAAAAACTTGAAATAAGAAGAATAAACTCAAAATGGATAAGATTTTAAATATAAGTCATGAAACTATAAAATGCTAAAAGTTACAAATCATCAGGAGATGCAAATTAAAGTGAAAATGAGTTATCACCTCATATCTGCTAGGATGGCTACTATCAACTAATTAACAAATGGCAAGTGCTGGCGAGGATGTGGAGAAAAGGGAACCCTTGTGCACTGCTGGTGGGAATCAGATGCTGCAGCCACTGTGGAAAACAGAATGCAGTTTCCTCAAAAATTTAAAAATGGAACTGCCACTTGACCCAGTGATCCCATTTCTAGGAATATATCCTAGGAAACCTGAAACACCAATCAGAAAGAATATATGGACCCCTATGTTCATAGCAGTGCAATTTACAATAGCTAAGATCTGGAAACAGCCAAGTGCCCATCAGTAGATGAGTGGATTAAAAAAGCTGTGGTGCATTTAACCAGTTGAATACTATGCAGCAGTAAAAACAAAGGCTTTCTTACCTTTTGCAGCAACATGGAGAGACCTGGAGAGTATTATCCTAAGTGAAACAAGCCAGTCAGAGAAAGAGAAATCTCACATGATCTCACTTATATGTGGAATCTAATGAACAAAATAAACTGAACAAAATAGATCCAGACACACTGGAATATGCAACAGATTGACAAATCTCAGAAGGAAGGAGGATGTAGGAAGAGATTAGCCAAAAAACTTATATGCATATATGCATATCCATGGACAGACAATTGTGTGTTGAAGGAATGGGGAGGGGTGAGATTGGAATGGAGGGGGTTAATAGGGGAAATAAGAGGGGGCATCTGTAATACTTTCAACAGTAAAAATAAATAAATAAACAATGCATACATTCTACAAAAAGAAAAAAAAGTGGGCAGAAAACCTGACTAGACACTTCTCTAAATAGGACATACAGATGGCCTATCAGTAATCATCAGGGAGACGCAAATAAAAACCTCAGTGAGATATCACCTCACACCTGTCAGAATGACTACCATCAATAAGCCAACAAGGATGCAGGTGTGTTAATGAGGATGCAGAGAATAGTGAGCTCTACTGTTACTGGCAGTGCAGGTCAGTTCAATCACTCTGGACAACAGTGTGGAGTTACCTTTAAAAAGGAAAAAATGGAATTGCTTTGTGACCTAGTGAGTTTACTTCTGGGAATATATTTGAAGAAAACCCAAAACATTAATTTCAAATATTGTGTGCACTTCCATGTTCACTGAAGTGTTGTGTACAGCTAGAGGCCCGGGGCATGAATTCATGCACCAGGGGGTCCCTGGACCTAACCTGAAGGATTGAGTTGAATCAGGCTCTCTGACATCCTCTGAGGGGTCCCAGATTGCGAGAGAGCACAGGCCAGACGGAGGGACCCCACCAGTGCACGATCGGGGCCAGGGAGGGATGCAGGAGGTTGGCCAGCAGGGGAGGGATTGCAGGAGGGCTCTAGTGTATGTCTGGCCAATCTCGTTCAGTCCCAATCAGCCAGACCCCAGCAGCAAGCTAACCTACTGGTCAGAGTGTCTGCCCCCTGGTGGTAAGTGCATGTTATAGTGACTGGTAGACCTGTCAACTCCCTGCCCCGTGGTGGTCAGTGCATGTTATAGTGATGGGTTAACCAGTCGTCTGTCTGTCCCCTGGTGGTCAGTGCACATCATAGTGAGTGGTTGAATGGCCTTAGCATATTACGCTGTGATTGGTTGAATGGCTGGCTGGACGACTGGACACTTTGCATATTAGGCTTTTATTATATAGGATAGTCAAAATATAGAAGCAATCTAAGAGGCCACCAATAGACAAGTGAATAAAAGAGCTGTGATACACATACATAATGAATATTACTCAGCAATAAAAAGAATGAAATTTTACCTTTTGCAGCAGCATGTATGAAACTAGAAGATATTATGCTAAGTGTAATAAGCCAGAGAGAAAGACAAATACCATAGGATTTCATTTATATGTGGAATCTAACAAACAAATTAAACTAACAAAATATGAACAGACTTATAGACACAGAGAACAGACTGACACTGAAAAAAGAGATAGAGGAAGACATAAACAAATGAAAGAACATACCATGTTTATGGATTGGTAGAATCAACATCATTAAAATGTCCCAAAGCAATCTACAGATTCAATGCAATTCCCATTAAAATACCAAAGGCATATTTCAAAGATCTAGAACAAACTCTCCAAAAATTCATCTGGAATAAAAAAAAGACCCTGAATAGCCACAGCAATCCTGAGAAAGAAGAACAAAGTTGGAGAGATCACAATACCAGATATCAAGCTATATTACCAAGCGACAGTCAAAACTGCCTGGTACTGGCACAAGAACAGACATATAGACCAATGGAACAGAACAAAGAACCCAGAAATCGACCCAAGTCATTATGCTCAATTAACAAATTTAACAAAGAAGCCAAGAGCATACAATAGAGTCAAGATAGTCTCTTCAATAAATGGTTCTGGGAAATTTGGTCAGATACATGCAAAAAAAATGAAACTAGATCACCAACATACACCATACACAAAAACAAACTAAAAATGGCTCAAGCACTTAAATGTAAGATGGGAAACCATGAAAATCTTAGAAGACTCCATAGGCAGCAAAATAGCAGACATATGTCGTAGCAATATCTTTACAGACACAGCTCTTAGGGTTATGGAGACTAAGGAGAAAATAAACAAATGGCACTCCATCAAAATAAAAACCTTCTGCACAGCAAAAGAAGTCATCACAAAACAATAAGAAAGCCCACTGCATGGGTGAACATATTTGCCAATGATATTTCAGATAAGCGTTTAATCTCCAAAATTAGCAGAGAACTCATCCAACTTAACAAAATTGAATGCAACTAAAGACTCAAGGAAACGCTTCTGCATCTCTTAGTTGCCTTCTCTATGTGCAGCTCCCCTCCTCTGTGCAACTGTGCCCTAAACATTCTAGCCATCTCAGTTTTCTTGAATTCTTTGTCTCCTCAACTTAGCAAGAGAGTCAAAGAGTTTGAGTTCATTCACTGCACTAAGATCTGGAAACTATCTCATAGGAAACTGTCTCAGTAAGATCGCATGATTGTTGGGCTCATCTCATCTGTTTCTTTTCTCTCACAAATCACAGTCCTGTGCTGCCTTTTTTCTAACATCTGAAAAAAAGTTTCATATGTTCATATAATCGACTATTACTGAGAAATATAAGAACACTAGGGGCCCGGTGCACAAAAATTTGTGCACTCGGGGTGGAGGAAGTCCCTCAGCCCGGCCTGTGCCCTCTCACAGTCTGGGACCCTTCAGTGGATGTCCTATGATAGCCCCAGTCTGCCAGGCACCTTGTGTGTGTATGTGTGTGTGTGTCACCACTGGAGACCTGCCCCCAGCCGCATCTGAGGCTCGGAGCAGTCCTCCTGTGTGTGTCTACCTGCTGGGGGCCTGTCCCCAGGCACACCATCAAGGCTTGGAGCAGGCACCCCCTCTATGTTGATCTCTCAGACTCTTGCCCTCCCCTGCAT
>PVJC01002437.1:0-50869 GCA_004026665.1 Murina feae | reverse complement strand
TTCCTCCAGCCATCAGAAAGCTGGGAAAACCCCGCCTCATGGTCAGGCCAGCCTTTTCCTGCTCCCTAATCCTCGGAAGGGACCTGGGAAGCCGCCAAGAAGGCCGCCAACTCTTTCCCACTCACCCGTCCCCTGCTACCTTCCTTTCTCACTTCCCCGCGCCGCCAATGGGTCTGGGGAGCTGCCAAGCAGGACCCCGGCCCCTGCAGCCTTGCTTTCCCACTCCCCGATGCCCCGCAAAGGGCCTGGGCAGCCACCAAGCAGGTCGCCGACCCCCTGCCACCTCTTTCCCACTCCCTGGCCCGCCACCTTGCTTTCCCACTTCCTGGTGCCCTGCAAGAGGCCTGGGAAGCCCACCAAGCAGGCCACTGACCTCCTGCTGCCTCTTTCCCACTCCCTGATGCCCCGCAAAGGGCCTGGACAGCTGCCAAGCAGGCCACCGACCCCCTGCCACCTCTTACCCGTGCCCTGATGCCATGCAAAGAGCCTGGGAAGCCCACCGAGCAGGCCGCCGACCCTGCCACCTCTTACCCGCTTCCCAGTGCCCTCCAACCCTGCTGCCTCTTACCCGCTTCCCGGTGCCCTCCAACCCTGCCGCCTCTTACCCGCATCCCGGTGCCCTCCAACCCTGCCGCCTCTTACCCGCTTCCCGGTGCCCTCCAACCCTGCCGCCTCTTTCCCTCTCACGGGTCCTGGGTCCTACGCTGTCCCGCCCTGCAGCCGCTCTGTGCACTCGGGAGGTCCCTCAGCCCGGCCTGTGCCCTCTCGCAGTCTGGGACCCCTCGGGGGATGTCCACCTGCTAGCGTGCCTGACCAGCCTGGGTGAGGGGCTTTCAGGCTGCCCACAGCTCCCATTGACCCAACTTCCCAGCAAGGCTGGCTGGACGCAGGTTACTGTGATTTCTCTCCTATAATTGATGCTGTTCCTTTAAGGCCTGGGGTCATCTTCTATAATTGATACACTGTTCCTTTAAGGCGGCCTTCTAACTGCTAACAAAGCCTCCTCTGCTTCACCTTGCAGCGTCTATAATGAAACAATTGTTACTTTTACTGGTTAGGCCGGAGCTGCTCTTTCCTTCAGCTCCGGAGGATTCTATGATTGTTACATTGTTTCAAAAAGCTGTGTTTCGCTAGAGGCAGTTTAATCGGAACTGAGCTGAGGGGTGCAGCTTCACTTTCACTCCTGCCGCAATGGAAAGGGCTGTTTACTGAGGTCCGTGAGTGGCGGCCGCCATGTTGGCTGGGCTAATTTGCATACAGCCGCTCTGATTGGCTGGTGGGCGTGGCTTACCCTGTCTCGGAGAAACAGTTAATTTTAATATTTCGCTTTTATTAGTTTAGATACCACTGATATATATTACATGGGTGGATTTTCAAAACATTTTTCTGTAAAAAGGAGCAAGACAAAAAAAAAAAAAGATTCATTTAGGTGAAGTTCCAGAATAAACTAACCTTTATCAGGTTAGTCATTACTTGGTGATGTGGGGATGGAGGATGTATTGGAAACTAAGCCATGAGGGATATTTTTAAAGTGATGGAAAGTTTTCTTATCTTGATTCATACAGTGGCACCACACACATTTTATCTGAATTAAACTTAAATACATTTTGTTTATTTTTTTTAATAAAAAGGAAGCCTAGACCAGTGTGGTGGCAATGGAGATAGGATGATAAATAAAAATTTGGAAAATTTTTAGATGGTTAAAAGAGACAGGACTTAATGATAAAAATGACAGTGAGAGAGGAGGGATAGGAAGTTTTCAAGAGTGATCTAGAGGTTTTTGGCCTGGGTTAGGGTATATTAAATAATGACAAAATTAACAGATTTGTAGCACAATACTGATAGGTATGGAGCTGAGATGGATAAGAAGAGATTTTTAAATAAGGACAGTTTATGTATGGGTAACAAGATTATTATTTCAGAAAGTAAAAAGTGTTATAGATTCATGGAGATGGTGTCTGCTGGACATAGCTTGGCTGCTTCTTGTACTTTGCAACATACTAAGCTTTCTGTTGCATCCCTGTGTGAAGACCCTTTTTGGAGTTATGTTCATTTTATACAGTGCAATTTTTTTGTTGACCATTAGTATGTTTTTCTTTGGAGAAATCTGTTCAAGTGCTTTGTCCATTTTTCTTCTCTTATTACTATTGAGGATCTACATACATTCAATTTATGTATTTATCAATATCCTATCTAATAAAATAGTAATATGCAAATTGACCATCACTCTAAAACAGAAGATGGCTTCCCCCATGTGGACACAGGATGGCCACCACAAGATGGCTGGCAGGGGAAGGCATTTGTGGACAATCAGGCCACCAGGGGAGGGCAGTTAGGGGCAATCGGGCTGGCAGGGAAACGGTTAGGGTGTGATCAGGCTGGCAGGTAGAAGCAGTTAGGAGCAATCAGCCAGGCAGGCAGGTGAGTGGTTGGGAGCCAGCAGTCCTAGATTGTGAGAGGAAGACCACATTGGAGAGTGTGCAGGCCTAGCTGAGGTTACACCCCATCCCTGTGCACAAATTTTGTGCACCGGGGCTCTAGTATATTATAATTCATTGAAAATTTAATCTAATTCTTTAAAGGCTAATACTTGATTTTGAGGTTATCAAAAGTGCAGAAGAAAAAAATAATTATTTCACAAATATTATAGTGAAAATAATTGGCTATACATGATTTTTTTTTTTTAAATGGGTATCTGTGGTTTGGAAAAACTATCCTCAAAACTAAACTTTATAAATCTGAATTTTTGCCAACTTGAATTTTTGCTAACAGAGTCAACAAATAATCTACCTTTTACTTTCATAGTGAAAGTTTTGCTCCTACTAAATTTAGGTAATTTGATATTCTGTTGAGAGATGTTTTTTTTCCAAATCGATTTTTAGGCTTAATTTTGAAGAAAGCCATGTTTACAGATATAGATTTAAAAATTAAAAAATATATATTTGGTAGTTTTTCATTGAGAATAATATTGTAACATATTTCCTTTTTTTCATTTGATAGACAATGTAATAAAAGTGTCTATATATATAAAAGACTAAGTGACTGAGTAGTTTCTCAAATTGTTATTTTATGACATGACTAGTGCCCTGGTGCATGGATTCATGCACATTGAAAAGAAAATAATTAGAAGGTGGTAGGCAGAGTAGAACCAGGTGAGAAGGGCCAGACACACCCTAGAGGCAAACTCCTGCTGTCCCTCCCTGGCAGGCCACACCTGGAATAGCACCACAACTTGGCCCAAAGGTCATCTGTAGAATGAGCGGGATCCCTCCAGCAGGTGGGGTCCCTCAGCCCGGCCTGTGGGGATCAGGTCGAAACCAGCTCTCCAATATCCCCTGAGGAGTCCGGGATTGCAAGAGGACAGTTCTTGGGTGATGCACCCCAGAATCTGGCTCCCCCCTTTCTGGTTCCAGGTGCGTCACCCGAGAACCGCTGATGCCAAGTCATCACACTTTGGCAGCTTCTGCATTGAGTGTCTGCCCCCTGGTGTTCAGTGGACATCATACCTACTGACTAGTTGGACAGTTGCTTAGTCTTGCCTTATTTTAGAAAGCTGGACTTAGATCATCATCTTTTGACCAAATATGATTAATATGGTAATATTATATATAATGAAATTCTAGCTTATAGCCTCCTGCAAATGTTGTTTTCTCTAACTTCTGCAATGACTTGCCTTATTACAGTTTATATTTTCAGCATATTGATATACTTTAGATAGTGGAATTGATTTTAAGCAGCCAATCTTTTCTCTCTTACATTATTTATTAGTTCACAAATTCAGTGGAGATGAGAGCAAAATCTTTTCACTTGACTTGTACATAGACTAACCTCATTTTCCTGACATTGTACAGTATAATTTTGCTACTTACTTACAGGACTAAAATATTGAGCATTGAAGATGACTCATAATGAAAATCATGAATAAATAAAAACCATATTTGATGGTACACATTATTGAAAATCTTGGTGCATCTTATAATGAGAAATGAAATGTATCAATAGAAATGGCTAAAAATTTGATTAATTTTCAAAATAAGAAATATAAAGTTAATTCCTGCTAGTAGAGAAAATATGAATAAATGATTTTTAAAACTTTTCTAATAAAAGGAGTATTTCTAAAGATAAGATGATTAGGAAGAAATGATGTAAGTGAGAACCAACTTTATGACTCAAGAGAAAATAATTGTTAGTGAAAAAAAACCTAATATGCAGTTTCTTATGCTAAAATAGGTTAAGACTGTAGTTACATAACTGCTAATATTTTTTTCATTAAACAAGCAATATCATAAACAAAGTTTTATATAGTTAATTATTTTTTATCTATTATAATGCAAAGGGCTTAGCACTTCAATTTTAGAGGTAAGGTTTTGATGTATGTCTTACGTTTTGTTTTTTTTTTATCTGTAAATAGGGATAATTTCTTTTCTTTAATTTTTATAAATTACACTTCGTATTCAACATTATTTTGTATTAATTTCACATGTATAGCATAGCAATTAGACAATCATATATTTCACAAAGTGCTCCCCTAATATTTCAAGTACCCACCTGGCATCATACATAGTTATCAAACTTTGGTCCTATGCTGTTTTACATCTCTGTTTTATAACTACCAATTAGTACTTCTTAATCCCTTCACCTTTTTCACCCAGACCCTCATCCCACTGTTTCCTCTGTCATCCATCAGTCTGTTTCTATTTTGTTTATTTATTTATTGTGTTCTTTAGATTATACATATAAGTGAAATCAGATGGTATTTGTCTTTGGCTTATTTCACTTAGCATAATACTATCTGGCTTAATCTATGTTTTTATGACTAAGTAATATTCCATTGTGCATATGTGTGGGATAGCTAATTTATTTTTATAAATTATATTCCAGTCTATAATTGCCAACAGAGCAGATCTGTTGTCCCATAGGATCAAACTTCTTCAGGGTATAGACCCGGTCTCCCTGTTCATTGAGGTAATACTGGAGAAACATGATCTCACTGAAGCAGGAGGTTCCAATTCTGTCTGCATTTCTCTGTCTACTGAGGGCCTCATGTGTTTGTCCTATTTTTTTCTTTTTAACATATAACCTATTTTCTCATGTCACAAGTTTCCTGCAAAAATCATAGTGAGTAACGGTTCTCATGTCACAAGTTTCCTGCAAAAATCATAGTGAGTAACGGTGAAGTCATAAACCAACAATGAAGACAAATTCAGTAAAATCAAAATAGTAGTCTGGAAAAAGTGGTCTAGATTTCATCCTTTTCATATGCCATTTAAATTTTCAACTAATTATTATTTGCATTTTTAAAATGCCAATAATATCTGTTAGTAGTTTGAGGATTTTATTATTACAAGAGCATGTAATAATCTTCTAGGTAGATATGACACAATTTGAATTTAAAGTACAAACATTAAAGCATGATTTACCACTACCCCTCCAAAATCAGATGTATAATATGGACATTTTAAAAAATATATATGCTTTATTGATTTCAGAGAGGAAGGGAGAGGGAGAGAGAGAGAGAGAAAAACATCAGTGATGAGAGAGAATCATTGATTGGCTGTCTCCCACATACCCCCTACTGGGGATTGAGTCCACAACCTGGGCATATGCCCCCTACCAGAATCGGACCGAGGACCCTTCACTCCACAGACCAACACTCTATCCACTGAGCCAAACAGGCCAGGGCCAGACATATTTTATCTTACCGAGTTCATGTGCCTTAACAAGGACTATCATGGACTTGCTCTGATTTAGAATAATTTTTCATCAACAAACAATTTATTGAGAACAAATATAGAGTGCAACCACAAATAGAGAAATGTCCAAAGACTTCTCAGGTTTTGTGATTGCTTGGTGTCTTTATTTAGTGTTCTCAAAAGCAGAGCCAGAGACAAGGATTTAGGTGTAGGTTGAACACAGGAAGGTGGAAAGAGGAAATAGGGAGAATCTCACAAGGAAAGAGGAAAAGCCCATCTAATGGTGCATTATCAAGGTCACTGCTGCCGGTAGGGCATAGGGGCTCCATTTTCCTGGAAGCTCCTGAGAAACCGGCAGAAGATGACTACCTAAGAGTTATAAGACTAGGTTATTTAGTGAAAGGCCCACAAATTCCCATCTCAGATTATTGTTTTTCATAATACAAATAATTTTGGCATCTTGCTTTTTCTTTATCTATTATATATTGCTAGAGGCTCAGTGCATGAATTCATGCACAAGTGGGGTCCCTTGGCCTGGCTGGCAATGGGGGCCATCTCACCCAGTCCCAATCAGGCTGGTTAGCTGTGGGGAGGAACCATGGGAAGTTGGCTGTGGGAGTGCACTGACCATCTCCCTGATGATCAGTGCACGTCATAGCTACCAACCAGTCGTCCAGTCACTGTGGTCACTTAGGCTTTTATAGATAGATAGATAGATAGATAGATAGATAGATAGATAGATGATAGATAGAAATAGATAGATGGAGATCACTACATATTTGCATCTAGACGTTATCTCATTCATGTTTATGCTACATAAGTACCAGAGTATATTTAACCAGGTCAGTGTTGATGGACCTTTGGATTATTTACATTATCTTGTGCTTACAAGTGATATAGCAATGAATAGTCCTGATCATATGTTATTTTAAATCTCTACAGATTGTATTTGGTATACTTTTAGTGAAATTGTTAGGTGAGAAAGTAAAAATATTTCAGGAAAATCCCATAGTCCAATTCACAAGGACTTTGTTACTTTGTAATTTCACCAGCAATGTACAAAGGTGACTATTTCACTACTCTTACACCCATAGAGTGTGTGTTTTTAAGCCTTTGAATTTGTTTGACATTTGGATAGGTGGGAAATAATATCTCAGTGTTTTAATTTGTCTTTGTGTTGATATCAATGAACTAGAAAAATATCCATAAGTTATATGAAAATATTCTCTATGAAATGTTTGTGTACTATGCCCTATTTTTAGAGAGTATGTGGTCTTTTTAAATATTTTAGACTAGGGGCCCAGTGCACAAAAATTTGTGCACTCGGGGTGGAGGGAGTCCGTCAGCCCGGCCTGTGACCTCTCAGAGTCTGGGACCCCTCAGTGGATATCCTATGATGGCCCTAGTCTGCCAGGCGCCTTCTGTGTGTGTATGTGTGTGTGTGTGTGTGTGTGTGTGTGTGTGGCCACTGGGGACCTGCCCCCAGCCGCATCAGAGGCTCGGAGCAGTCCTCCTGTGTGTGTCTACCTGCTGGGGGCCTGCCCCCGGGCACACCGTGGAGGCTTGGAGCAGGCACCCCCTCTATGTTGATCTCTCAGACTCTTGCCCTCCCCTGTATGTTGTTCTCTTTTTTGAGCTGTGGCCAGGGCTGGGTGCTGCCTGCCTCCCAATCTTGCCTACTGCCCATCTTCCTCCAGCCACCAGAAAGCATGGAAAACCCTGCCTCGTGGTCAGGCCAGCCTTTTCTGGCTCCCTGATCCCCAGAAGGGGTCTGGGGAGCCACCAAGCAGGACCCCAGCCCCCAAGAGCTTGCTTTCCCGCTCCCAGTGGCCCCCAAAGGGCCTGGGGAGCCACCAAGCAAGCCATCGACTCTTTCCCACTCACCAGTCCCCTGCTGCCTTCCTTTCCCACTTCCCGGTGCCGCCAAAGGGTCTGGGGAGCTGCCAAGCAGGCCCCTGGCCCCTGCAGCCTTGCTTTCCCGCTCCCTGGTACCCCGCAAAGGGCCTCGGCAGCTGCCAAGTAGGCTGAGACCGCCCTGCTGCCTCTTTCCCACTTCCCAGCCCGCTACCTTGCTTTCCCACTTCCTGGTGCCCTGCAAGGGGTCTGGGAAGCCCACCAAGCAGCCTGCTGATCTCTGCCACCTCTTTCCCGCTCCCTGATGCCCCTGCAAGGGCCTGGGAAGCCCACCACGCAGGCCACTGACCCCCTGCCGCCTCTTTTCTGCTCCCCGATGCCCCTCCAAGGGCCTGGCCAGCTGCCAAGCAGACCGCCGACCCCCTGCCACCTCTTACCCGCTTCCCAGTGCCCTCCAACCCTGAAGCCTCTTTCCCACTCAGGGGTCCAGGGTCCTGCGCTGTCCCGCCCTGCAACCGCTCTGTGCACTCGGGAGGTCCCTCAGCTCGGCCTGTGCCCTCTCACAGTCTGGGACCCCGCGGGGGATGTCCACCTGCTGGCGTGCCTGACCAGCCTGGGTGAGGGGCTTTAAGGCTGCCCATAGCTCCCATTGCCCAACGTCCCAGCAAGGCTGGCTGGATGCAGGTTCTTGGAGTTTATCTCCTATAATTGATGCTGTTCCTTTAAGGCGAGGCCTTTTACTAAGGAAGCCTCCTCTACCTCACCTCGCAGCTTCTATAATGAAACAATTGTTACACTTAATTGTTGCAAATGTGTGTTTTGCTTCAGGCCAAAGGCTAAGGAGCCAGCGAGCAGGTAGTTTCACTTTCTCCTGCTGCAACGGACGCTGCCTAAACGTTTACTCAGGTCTGTGAGTGGCGGCCGCCATGTTGGCTGGGCTAATTTGCATACAGTCGCTCTGATTGGCTGTGGGCGTCCCAGAGAAATGGTTAATTTTACTATTCCACTTTTATTAGTTTAGATTATCTTTGTATAATAGGCATAGTAGGCCTTTGTATAAGATAATTTGCAAATTTTCCTTAGATGGTCATTTTTCTTTTCAATTTATGTATTGATGGTATGGGTTGGTGTGTATTCATGTGTTTGCCATACATAAAAGTTTTTTTTTGTCTTAACTTTATGTAATCAGATTTATTATTCTTTTTTTATGCTAAGGCATGGTAAAGAAACTTCTATCCATTCATAAGTTATTAAAGGAATCCAGGAATTTATTCATGCTTTATTTGTTTTAAGACCCTAAATGGTATCAATATTTTTTAATTTAGAATTCTGATCCAACTAAAGTAATCTGGTAGTGTGCTGGTGGAGGAACACATCTGTTTTAATTATTTATTATGTCTGCTCAGGTGCTGCAATGCTATTTAAAATAAATTTATGTTTTTTGAATTATCTTAAAACTTTGTTTTGATTACATACTAAATTTCATAAATGTCTGTAAATATCCTTTATTATCTACTTCTCTCCATTGATTGGTTTACTATTCCTACACAAATATTTACTTTTAATTAGATACATTTTACAGTATGTTTTATGAACTATTCCCCCACCACATACTCTTTCTTATATTAAGAATTTCCCTGGTTGTCCTAACCGGTTTGGCTTAGTGGATAGAGCATCGGCCTGTAGACTCAAGGGTCCCAGGTTTGATACCAGTCAAGGGCATATACCTTGGTTGCGAGCACATCCCCAGTAGGAGGTGTGCAGGAGGCAGCTGATCGATGTTTCTCTCTCATCGATGTTTCTAACTATCTCTCTTTCTTCCTCTCTGTAAAAGAATCAATAAAATATATATTTTTTAAAAAGAGTTTCCCTGGTTGTTCTTGATCATTTACACTTTCATATATACCTTGTTGTCAAACTAATCTTACTCCAGGAAAAAGTTTATGTATTCTAGGCCACTGTTTACTTTCTTATTCCTTACCAAACACACTACTACCTCAAGCCTTTTGCACGTACCATCCCTTTTTATGGAATATGTTACTCAGGTTTTCTGCATTGCTTGTTTTCTCACCTTCCTAATGTTTCCTGATCTAAAATTATTCCTTTAAATATCCTTTAAATTATCTTATGTTTTAAATAACCAATCTAAAATAACACCACCCTCCACACTATCTGTCCTTTGCACAAGTTTATTTTGAAAGGAATGTCATTTGTGACACCCCTAGAGATATGTTGCTCAGACCTTGCTTTAAGACGGAATTTTCATTCAGCTTCAAGGCATGAAGTTAATGGACAATTGTCCACTGTGCCATCTTCAATGTGAGTCTTGGCTTTATAGCCACAGTTGAAACTTTTCCATGCAAACCCCAGTCATCAACTGAGAATGCTGAGGACAATAGGACCAAATTATTTTTGTCCATTTTATTCTCTAATTGGAAATCTTTGCTTAGATAATTGACATTCAGTTGGTAAAGTAATATTCAGATCTGCATCACGGCCTGAAATTCTCCCAGCCCAATCTTGGTTTCTCCCTATTTGCTTTCACAGATGTTAGCTTAGTGTTGTGCTTGAAAGCTTCCCTGTCCAGTTATGTTCCTCCTCCCCTTTATTACCCACAGGCATTATCCCCTAACCTGGTTAATATCCTAATTTCATTCTTGTTTCTGCTCTTTTGGAGAAGTTTAGTGACCTGGTAGTATTTAACATTTAATTTGGTCACTATCTGTTTCCTCTCAAATATAAACTCAATTAGAACATTTAAAAATAAAATTTACTCTGAGTCTAGAATAGTATCTGACACATAGTAAACCTATAATAATAAAAGCATAATATGCTAATTAGACCAGATAGCCTAATGACCTTCTTGATGAAGCCATGGCTACGAGAGTTGAGGCAAGTCACCATGGCTGTGAGGGCCAAGCCCTTGCACGAATTTTATGCACTGGGTCTCTAGTATTTAATATAATGCATTGTATGTCAACTAGTATGTATAGCACCAAGCCCAATTTTATATTTAGGAAACCTTGATTGCCTAGTTGACAAGTGGTGTCCTTTCTTCCCATTTCCTACTCTACACACTGTATAATTGGAGGTTGCTTCTATTTGAGAACTCAAGAAATTCTAGCCATCTGAACTGGCCTTGAAAAAAAAAGACAGAAAAGCATAATTTACTATTGCCTTAAGATTTATTAGGCAACCATAAACTTAAATCCTTTGAGCAAGGTAAGCAAGAATTAAATGGCAATATAATAGCTCTCTTTTTCCATTATAGACAGACCTCTGACACCCTCCTCGGTTAGAACAAGATGAGAAAGCAAATCAAGATAATGAGATGTATTTCATCCTTCTATTGATTTACTAGTTCCAATGTCACACTAACTTACCCACTGAAAGCATATCTAAAATGGAAGGAGTCTGGGAAGGATTAGAAGTGAATCAAGGAGAAGAAAAATGAGAACATATTTGTTGTGATGTAAAAATCAATTTTATAAATGTTAAACATGGATAAATTTTCTCAAGTATCCTCAATATATACTGCCCCAGTGACACTAAATATACTTACCTGGATATTTCTGTCAGAGTGGTCATGCAGTACACAAAATCTTTATTCTATATAAATACAGTCATTCTCCTTTCTCTGCAGTTTTTCTTTTTGCATTTTCAGTTACCCAAGGTCAAACACAGTCCAAAAGTGTTAAATGGAAAGTTCCAAAGATAAACGGTTTATAAGTTTTAAATCACATGTTGTTCTGAGTAGCATAATGAACTCCTGTGCTGACCTGCCCTGTACTTCCCAGAATGTGAATCACTTCTTTGTCCTGAGAATTCACACTGTATATGTTACCCACTCTTAATCACTTACTAACTATCTTAGTTATCAGGTAGACTGTCATTGCAGCTCAGTGCTCTTTGATCAAGTATTTCTTATTTTACTTATTAATAACCCCAAAGACATTCACATAACCTTTATTACAATATATAATTGGCCCTTGAACAATGTGGGGGTTATGGAGAGTCAAAAACTTGTGTATAATATTTGACTCCCAAAAACTTAACTACTAATGCCTTACTGTTGACCAGAAGACTTACTGATAATGTACATAATTGATGAGCATATTTCATATGTTATGTGTATTATATACTGTATTTTTACAATAAAGTAAGCTAGTGAATAGAAAATGTTATCAAGAAAATCATCCTTGGCCTGACTGGTTTGGCTCAGTGGATAGAGCGTTGGCCTGTGGACTGAAGAGTCCCAGATTCGATTCCAGTCATACCTTGGTTGTGGCATGTAACTTGGTTGCGGGCACATCCCCAGTAGGGGGTGTGCAGGAGGCAGCTGACAGATGTTTCTCTCTCATCCATGTTTCTAACTCTCTATCTCTCTCCTTTCTTCTCTGTAAAAAAAAAAAAATCAATAAAATATATTTTTAAAAAAAGAAAATAAAATCATCATATATAATAAAAACCTAATATGCTAAATGTCCAGTTGTCTGTTCAACCAATCAAAGTGTAATATGCTAATGATATGCTAAGGCCACTCAACCATTCACTATGATGTGCACAGACCACCAGGGGGCAGATTCTCCGACCAGTAAGTTAGCTTGCTGCTAGGGTCTGGCCAATCAGGACTGAGCAGGACATGCCCTAGAGCCCTCCAATGGTCCCTCCCAGCTGGCCAAACTCCTATGTCCCTCCCCAGACCTGATTATGCACCAGTGGGGTCCCTTGGCCTGGCCTGCATCCTCTTACAATCCAGGGCCCCTCAGGGGATGTCAGAGAGCCAGTTTTGGTCCGATCCTGCAGGCCAGGCCAACGGACCCACTGGTGCATGAATTCATACTCTGGGCCTTTAGTAAGGAAAATAAAATACATTTATAATACTGTGCTGTATTTATCAATACCACAAATTTATGTTCTCTATGAATTATGTCTGTAAGTAACTACATCAATATTATATGATACAAAAATACTGTAGAGGTTTATGTATTGCTAACAAAAGACATAAAAAATGAAAAGAGATTTTCAAAAAGAAATTTCTATTTATTTACAGGTCTAACAATTCATGCATTGATAACAGAAAAAAGCAGTGAATTACATAATAGTAGCCTAGTGTAATCAATATGATTGCTACATGGTAACCTAGCCTATACTCTAATGAATAGATCATTATACAAATTTTATAGTGTACAGTATGGCATTCATATTCATGCTACAGTATTGGAAACATTCTTACATGTTTTTAAAAGCCACTTATCTGTGACGATAGGC
Organism: Murina feae; assembly: GCA_004026665.1. NCBI lineage: Eukaryota > Metazoa > Chordata > Mammalia > Chiroptera > Vespertilionidae > Murina > Murina feae. Next base: position 38,051 of record PVJC01002437.1, on the reverse strand, counting down.
TGATAGGCAGCTTCTCCCATTAAAGAGAGTAGCTTACTTTATGGTAATGTAATTATTGTTTTTTAAAATATATTTTATTGATTTTTTACAGAGAGGAAGAGAGAGGGATAGAAAGTTAGAAAATTTGATGAGAGAGAAACATCGATCAGCTGCCTCCTGCACACCCACTACTGGGGATGTGCCTGCAACCAAGGTACATGCCCTTGACCGGAATCGAATCTGGGACCCTTCAGTCCGCAGGCCAACGCTCTATCCACTGAGCCAACCCAGTCAGGGCATCTTTGTATGAGAAGTAATAAAATAGTAAGAAAACTAACAAATTATTAATATTATATTAAATATCACGCACCTTATATCTATGTAAGAATAGGCTATCCACTTCCATACAAGTCTTTCACATGATTTTCTACACAATGAATACTTAGGCATGGTGATTATGATGATGCCAATGACACAAAAACATCCCAGATAGCTCTTGCTGTATAGTTATTAGATTTTCAAATGAAAACAATCATAGATGTAATCAGATAAAATTTGTTAACTATACATCATAATGATTATTTACTATTCATTAAGGGGAAGTAGATCGTCATAAAGGTCTTCATCTTTATTGTGTTTTTTATTTAGCAGGCTGAGGATGAGAAGAAAGAGGATGGGTTAGTCTTGCTGTTTCAGGGGGGCAGACAGAGAGGAGGTGGAGAGATAGGTACATTGGTGTAACTTCATAATCAGCTCAGAAAGCACAAATGACTAGCCTCTAGCCAGGACCTCAAAACTGGGTCAATATAGCCTTTAAAGTATACTGTATTACAATTGTCCCCTAGAAGCCTTTATATAAATTTTGAGTTTGACTGTTTGGGTATTTGAATGGCCTTAACCATAAAGGAGTCTTTTAGACAGTAGGGCATTGGTTGACTTAACAAAGATAACATTTTATTATGAGAATGAAAAGGAAAAACATAAGTAGAATTTAAAGGAGTCTTTATATATTGGCCCATAACTAAGTTTCTGATTTATGTAACATCAACCAAGGAGACAAATCTGAAATTTCCAAGATCTCTAACACTAAACTGGTAGAATTATAAAGTGTGCTAAAAGTATGATACTTATATGTATATCTATCTAGTTGATAATAATATCTTGCATCAAGGTGCAGGTCTTTCAGTTACATTTTTTTAAAGAATATATTTTATTGATTTTTTTACAGAGAGGAAGGGAGAGGGATAGAGAGTTAGAAACATCAATGGGAGAGAAACATCGATCAACTGCCTTCTGCACACCTCCCATTGGGGATGTGCCTGCAACCCAGGTACATGCCTTTGACCAGAATCGAACCTGGGACCTTTCAGTCCACAGGCCGATGCTCTATTTACTGAGCCAAACCAGTTAGGCTCAGTTACATTTTTTGGAGGGCATAAGCTGATGATTTAGTAATACAAAATTCAGGGGTATTTGTGTGTAATCAAGGAGAGGCGATAGTTTTTATGTCCATGGATGAGACACTGGGTTGTGAAAAGTAGGAGGAGGCTGAGTAAGAGAAAGCACTAGGAATGAGCTAAGTAGACAATAGCCTGTTGGTAGGCCACTAATTTGGTCAAATAGTATAAGCCCTTTGCCTCATTTGTTGATTTGGTTGATGATAGGCAAGCCAGAAAGCTTGTGGGCTAATAGGCTTCTATTAACTAAACTCAGTGGCATAAGGTTCTGAGCATTTTCCATGTTTGCTAGAAAGAATAACTTACTTGTTTGGGCCTCTTGATTGCAAACCAACATTTTTAAATTGGATTGTTTGGGTGTGTTGGTGTGTGTGTGTGTGTGTGTGTGTGTGTGTGTGTGTTTTGGTGTTGAGTTGTATACATAATTCATAAATTTTGGATATTAACTAACATCTTATCAGATGTATCATTGGCGAATATGTTATCCCATTCAGTAGGTTGTCTTTTCATTTTGTTGACGGCTTCCTTTCAATAGGTGCAGAAAAAGCATTTTATAAAATCCAGCACCCATTTATGATAAAAACTATCATCAAAGTGGGAATAGAGGGAATATACCTCAACATAATAAAGTCCATATATTACAAACCCACAGCCAACATCATGCTCAATGGGTAAAAACTACCAGTGTTTCCCTTAAGATAAGAAACAAGACAGCGATGCCCACTTTCACCACTCTCACTCAACACAGTACTGGAAATCCTAGCCACGGTGATCAGACAAGAAGAAGAAGAAGAGGTAAAAGGCATCCAAATTGGAAAGGAAGAAGTAAAATATATAGTATCATGTCATGATATTGTGTATAGACAACTCTAAAAATTTCACCAAAACACTACTAGAACTGATCATTGAATTCAGAAAAGTAGCTGGATAAAAAAAATAAATATTCTGATTTGATTTTTCTTAAGGAATTATGTAATACTTTTCATTGAAACTAAAAAAAAGGCTTTACTTTAGCCTCTGGGTATTTTTTAATATGAAGAATGAAAATAAAGATATCCATGTAGTTTTTATTTGTATGTTCTGTTTACACAAATTCACAATGTTATTTTTGCATTGTTGCAGAACTTATAGGGGTTATTAGCACAAGTTCTGAAACAAAACTCTTTCTGAATGAATAAATGAATGCATGAGTAACTTAATAAATTTGGAAATACCTTATCAACTCTGAGAACCACAATTCACTACAGTTTTAAGACTCAATGTGACATTAAGTTACTTCAGTTTCTAACAATCAGTTTCCTTTGCTAAATGTTTGTGAGAGTACTTTGTTTATAGTTGTTTTGAGCATTGTTTTGGAAATTTTATATTAAAATTATTATCAAACTATCTGTCATACAGAAAATTTAGGTAACTATTAGCTCTTATTTATTATATTAAGATTACATTAAGAATATAATACCATTTCTCCCTTTTCACATTGGTTATTAACAATAATAGAAATAATTCATTCCTTCAGTATAACTTAGAACATCAAATCAGTGGGTAACCTTGGATTCAAACAGTCACCTATTTGACCCTAGAGCTGATAGTCTTTAACAACAATTTAACAAATTAACATATCAGAATAAAAAGAATAAATCAGGCAAAGCAAATAGGGAAAGGCTTTGACAGAGACAATTAGCTATGCAATGCGATTTTTTAAGCCCATTATCCCATTCCTTACATGAACTACCAAAGTCAGCAATAACTGAATGTAGCCTGGAAGAGTGTGCTGATGTACTGATATACTAGTCTAGGTGCCTTTAAAATAATCACCTAAAAATGCCAGATAATATAAGTAATGACTATATGCAGGATAACAAACTGCCCACAAAGCAAACACTTCTCATAAACTATCCAAAGATCATACAATTCCAAATGATGATGCAAAGGAAAAACAAATAATTTAACCTTTGTTACAAATTCTTGTTGTAGTGAACTATGCTAAAGTTAACTGTACTAGGTGGACAATTTTTCCTAAGTTTATCAGGTTTAAATAGCTGCAGAGGAAGCAAGTTATTGCTAATAATATGTATATTTCACTTGTTTTCTCTCCCCTCCTGTAAAGGTTTCTGTGATCTAAAAGTGTTACAATGTTAAAGAATAGAAACTAAAAATGTGTGTTTATCTTATGTAGAATTTCATCCAGTTTGACCTAGGATCCAATTCCTTTAGTAACTGAGAGGGCGGTGCAAGACTGACTCCAAACTGTTCCTTTTGTTCTGTCTCTTTTACAAGAATGTAACAGTTGTAACAGTTGCTCAAACCCCGCTCCCCTCTTCAAACCGACCAATAGGGATGCAGAGGAAATGACCCAAGTCCCAATTAGGCTAACTGCATCCTGCCCCCTGTGCAACCAAACCCTGGCCCTTCCCTCAACCAATCAACAGGGGCTACACATGTTACCCCACCCACTACTTCCAGCCCCCCTATAAAACCTTTGTTCTCCTGAAACTCTCTCTCTCTCTCTCTCTCTCTCTCTCTCTCTCTCTCTCTCTCTCCTCTCTCTCGCCACTGCATCGGTGAATGCTGGAGACGGGAGCTCGTGCTAGCACGAATAAAGGTTCTTTGACTTTGCATCGGGCTCGACTCCCTGGTGGTTTTGGGGGATCCTGAACTCTGAGCATAACACTGACTACATTGGCCTTAGGAATTGACTCAATTTTCTATTTCCATATTTTTCTCTATTTAGCAATAAAATTCTAATTAAAAGCTTTTTAATATATTTATTATCACACACACACATTCACACTCACACACATACACACACAGAGAAAGTGAGATAACTGTGTCTACCTATCTTTTTATGTGTGTGTCTCTGGGTTTGTGTATAAAACCATTAATTCATACTGATAACTCTAATTTTAATACCACACCACAGAGTTCATTCTAGTTTTTCCCCTTTTTCTATTTGTAACTCCTTTCCTTAAGTATGAGAACTCACATCTTAATATGCATATTATATTACTTACGTGCTCAGTCCTAAAGTATACATAAAATAATTCCAGAATTGCTTATTCATGCCTTCGTGAAAATCAAATTTAAAAACTAAAGTATAATATTAACTAAAGTAAATAGAGTACTTTTTTTCTTTTGTTATAAACAAAGATGGTCAAAACACTGTTTTCCAAGTTTACTGATTTGGAAACCACATATCTGATGAGTTAATATTCAAAATATATAAGAAAATAATACAAGTCAATAGCAAAACAGACAGGCAAAACACTACCTAATTAAAAAAGGACAAATACCCGAATAGACATTTCTCCAAAGAAGATATACAAATGATAATACATATATGAAAAGATACCCAAGATTAATAAACAGGGAAAATAAAGTCAAAACCACAATGAGATATCTCCTCACATCTGTTAGGATGTCTATTTTCAGTAAGATAAGGGATAACAAATGCTGGCCAGGATGTGGATAGAAGGGAAACCTAATGCACTATTGGTAGAAATATAAAGTGATTTAGTTACTATGGAAAGTAATATGGAAGTTGCTTGAGAAATTAAAAATAGAATGACTATATGATCCACAAATCCCACTTCTGAGTATATCTCTGAAAGCAATGAAAACAGTATGTCAAAGAATTATCTGCACTCCCATCTTTATTGCAGCATCATTCACAGGAGCCAAGATCCTAAATATCCATTGATGGGAGAATTGATAAAAATACTACATATACATATCCTTTATAATACATATAATACATATAATACATATCCTTTATAACAAAGAGGTAATATGCAAATTTACCATCATGCCCTCACACAAGATGGCTGCCCTATGTGGTCACAAGATCGCCGCCACAAGATGGCCAGCAGGGAAAGGCTGTTGTGGGTGATCAGGCCAGCATGCAAGGGCAGTTAAGGGCGACCAGACCAGCAGGGAAGGGCAGTTGGGGGCAATCAGACCAGCAGGGGGGGAAATTGGGGGAGACCAGGCCTGCAGGGGAGGGTAGTTGGGGGTAATTGGGCCTGTAGGGGAGCAGTTAGGCATCAATCAGGCCAGCAGGGGAGAGATTAGGGGTGATCAGGCTGGCAGGCAGAAGCAGTTATGGGCAATCAGGAAGGAAGGCAGGTGAGTGGTTGGGAGCCAGCAGTCTCGGATTATGAGAGGGATGTCTGACTGCCAGCAGTTGGACATCCCCCAAGGAATCCCAGATTGGAGAGGGTGCAAGTTGGGCTGAGGGACATCTCCCCCACCCAGTGCACAAATTTGTGCACTGGGCCTCTAGTATATGTAATATTAATTCATCCATCAATGTACATCTAAGTTGTGTGTGTGTGTGTGTGTGTGTGTGTGTATGAAGATTAATTATTCAGCCTAGAAAAAAATCCTTAGATTTGTGAAAAAATAGATGAACCCAGAAGTCATTGTGCTAAGTGAAAATATAAGACACAGAAAGATAAATACTTCATTGATATCATATATATGTGGATTCTAAAATTCAAATTCAAAGTGTAGAATCATGGTTTCTAGGTCTCTGAGGTGTGGGAATTGGGGACAGGTTGGTCAAAGAGTAAAACATTTCAGTTATGTAGGATGAATTAGTCCTGGAGATTAATGTACAGCATGGTAACTACAGGTGATAATTCTATATTGTGTAGTTGGATTTGCTAAGAGAGTAGATCTTAAGCATTATCAACAAAAAAATAAAAAAAGCTAACTTAAGTGATGGATTTATTTATTTGCTGGATGGTGGAAATTACTTCATGATGTACACATACATCAAATATTCATTCTGTGTACTTTAAATGTATTATGAGGTTACTTGTCCATTATATGGCAATACATCTGGGAAGTATTTAAATAAAAGAAAGTAAAATTGTTAGGTTTGTGAATATGCTATGTGTACTGTATCATAATAAAAATTTGAAAAAATACAATAAAAAAGTTGAATTGATAAAAGTAGAAAGATGGGTGTAAAGAAATGATTACAAAGATTCAATTGAGTTGATCAACAAAGTCAAAAGCTGGCTGATGCTTTCCTAGAAATATAGACAAACCCATTTATCACAAGAAATATGTGCAATAAGACCAAACAGACATTTACAGTATGAAACTGAATACTGATTGGCTAGATGTTTGTCCCCTAGTGAGTAATTACAGATATTTCAAGATAGTTAATGAGTATACTGTAATGTAAGTTCCTTAAACTTCCATTTTACATTTAAAAAAAAACACACAAAGAAATGGCTAGCATTGATAGTCACTACTTATTCCTTGAATCACTGAGTTATTGTAATTGCTCATGGAGAAACCTGTTAATCAATCAACCAGCCATTGAGATTCTAATGTAGGCCAAAACTGAGTCCTAAATAGAAATTTCAGTGAGAAAAGGGTTAGACATTTCTGATGAAAGGCTATACACCTCCCCTTGAATTATGGATCATTTGAACCTAGTTTTAAAAAGACTTCAGAAATAAACCACTAAAGCAAAGGGGGAATCCTGATTGAGGGAGTAATAACATATAAACTTAATTAGCTGCAGGGTATCCTATATAATAAAATTCTAGTATGCAAATACTGAACCTCAGCATGACCAGTGTAATGACCAGTCTATACTGTGTACTGATCACTAGGGAGCAGACTCTCAATGCAGGAGCTGCCCCCAGCCACAGGCCCCAATTCAGCCAAGGTGGGTGCCAGCGGGAACCTCTGATCACCATGCTGGTCACTCCACAGCCCTGCAGAAGGAGGCCACCACCAGCAGCAGCAGGGGGCAGGGCCAGCGAGTGGGTGGCATGAGGCGGGTGCCAGCAAAGGCCCCCTTATCACTCCCCAGGTTGCCCCACAGGTTGGGCCTGATTGCCAGCCAGGCCTAGGGACTCTACTGGTGTACAAATTTCTGCACTTGTCCTCTAGTCAGTTATTAAAAATCAAAACAAAAAACAACAACATAGATTTAGCTCAAGCCTCCAGATGTAGTGTCCAATATACCTGATACAGGAAATTTGTGAAATGATGAAACATCTTTTATTTTATTCTTTACTGCTTAAAGTATTACATATAGTATTACATATGTCTCCTTTTCCCCTCCATTTACCTTTCCTGACCATCCTCCTCCCATCCCCAGGCACATGCCTTTACCCTCCTAGCATCTGTGTCCATTGGTTATGATTATATGCAGGCATGCAAGTCCTTTGGTTGAGCTCTTATGACAATCTCCTCACCAAACACACACACTTTTCCCTGTCTTCCCTCTGAAGTTTGACTGTCTATTCTGTGCTTCTCTGTCTCTGGATCTATTTTTGCTCATCAGTTTATGTTGTTCATTATAGTCCACAAATGAGTAAGATTATGTGATATTTATCTTTCTCCAATTGGTTTATTTCGCTTAGCATAATGCTCTCCATGTCCATCCATGCTGTTGCAAATGGTAAGAATTCTTTCCTTTTTACAGCAATGTAGTCCATTGTGTAGATGTACCACTAACTTTTAATCCACTCATCTGCTGATAGGCACTTAGGCTGTTTCCAAATCTTAGCTATTGTAAATTGTGCTTCTATGAATATAGGGGTGCATATGTTCTTCCTGATTAGTGTTTCTGATTTCTTGGGATATATTCCTAGAAGTGGGGTTACTGGGTCAAATTGGAGTTTCACTTTTAATTTTTTGAGGAAACTCCATACAGTTTTCCACAGTGGCTGCACCAGTCTGCATTCCCTCCACCAAAGCAAGAAGGTTCTTTTTTCCCAAAATCCTCACCAGCACCTGTTGTTTGTTGATTTGTTGATGATAACAATTATGTTAGAATTGTGAGATGGTATCTCATTGTTGTTTTGATTTGCATCTCTCAGATGATAAGTGACTTTGAGCACATTTTCATATGTCTCTTGGCCTTCTGTGTGTCCACTTTCAAAAAAGTGTCTATTTAAGTCCTTTTCCTATTTTTTTTATTGGATTGTTTATCTTCCTTTTGTTAAGTGTGTGAGTTCCCTATAAATTTCAGAAATTAGGCCCTTGTCAGATATAACATTGGCAAGTATATTCTCCAATGCAGTGGGCTTTCTTGCTGTTTTGTTGATGGTTTCCATTGCTGTGCAGAAGCTTTTTATTTTGATGCAGTCCCATTTGTTTATTTTCTCCTTACTTTCCATTGCCCTGGCTGAATTGGTAAAGATATTGCTACAACATATGTCTGAGATTTTACTGCCTATGGAGTATTGTAGGATTTTTATGGTTTCCTATCTTACATTTAAGTCCTTTATCCATTATGAGGTGTTTTTGTTTTGTCTTTGTTTTGTTTTGTTGTGTGTGTGTGTGTGTGTGTGTGTGTGTGTGTGTGTGTGTGTGGTGTAAGTTTGTGGTCTAGTTTCATTTTTTTTTGCATGTATCTGTCCAATTTTCAACCACCATTTCTTGAAGAGACTGTCTTGAATCCTTTGTATGCTCTTGCCTTCTTTGTCAAATATTAATTGAGCATAATGGCTTGGGTTGATTTCTGGGTTCTCCATTAGTTTATATGTATGTTCTTGTGCCAGTGCCAGGCAGTTTTGAGAATAGTGGCTTTGTAATATAACTTGGTATCTATATTGTGATCCCTTCAACTTTGTTCTTCTTTCTCAAGATAGCTGTGGCTATTCGGTTCTTTTTTTATTCTAGATGAATTTCTTTTGGAGAGTTCTTTCTAGGTCTATCAAATATGCTATTGTTATTTTAATGGGATTGCATTAAATATATAGATTGCTTTGGGTAGTATGGGCATTTAAATGATGTTGATTCTACCAATCCATGAACACGGTATATTCTTCCATCTCTTTATATCTTCCTCTATATCTTTTCTCAATGTTCTGTAGTTTTCTGAGTAGAGTTCTTTTACTTCCTTAATTCAGTTTATTCCTAGGTGTCTTAATTTTTTGGTGTAATGGTAAATGGGATTTTTTTTTGTTGCTCTTTCTGAGTTCATTGCTTGTGTATAAAGAAGCCATAGATTCCTGGATGTTAACTTTGTATCCTGCTGCATTGCCAAATCTAATAGTTTTTTGATGGAATCCTTGGAGTTTTCTATGTGCAATATCATGTCATCTGTGAATAATGATAGCTATACTTCTTCTTTTCCAATTGAATGCCTTTTATTTCTTCTTCTTGTCTCATAGCTATGGCTAGCACTTCCAGTACTATGTTGCACAGAAGTGGGGGGGGGGGGCATCCCTATCTTGTTCCTGTTCTTAGGGGAAATTAGTTTAGTTTTGGCCCATTGAGTATGATGTGGGCTTTAGGTTTGTCATATAAGACTTTCATTATGTTGAGTTGTGATCCCTCTATTCCCACTTTACTGAGAGTTTTTATAAGGAGTGTGTTGGATTTTGTCAAATGCCTTTCTGCATATAGTGCTATCATTATGTGATTTTAATCTCTCAATTTGATTATGTGATGTATCATGTTTATTTATTTACAGATATTGTACCATCCTTGCATCCCTGGAATAAATCCCACTTGATCACTGTATATGATCTTTCTAATTTTATGCTGGATCCGATTTGCTAGAAATGTGTTGTGGATTTTATCATCTATGTTAATCATGCCTGTAATTCTCTTTCTTTGTGGTGTTTTTATCTTGTTTGGGGATTATGGTAATGCTGGATTCATAGAAAAAACTTGGAAGTGTCTATCTTAATGTACCATATTAGGAAGCTAATATGCTATTAATTTTACCTGTTAGTGTATACTTTATTCCATTCCCTCTGGCCTGATATGTTTCTGTTGAGAAATCAGTTGATAGTCTAATGCAAGATCTTTTGTAGATAACGCTCTGTCTCTCTCTTGCAGCCTTTAATAATATTTTCCCTTTGTCGTTAATGTTTGCCATTGTAATTATGTGTCTTCATATAGGCCTTTTTGGGTTCATCTTGTTTGGAACTCTCTTTGCTTATGTGACTTTTTTCTTTCCCAAACTAGGGAAGTTTTCTGTCATTATTTCTTTTAATAAGTTTTCTAATCCTTAATCCTCTTCTGGTACTTCTGGTACCACTATTATACATATATAACTTCCTGTCTCATTGTCCCAAAGCTCCCTTAGGCTCTTCTCTGTCTTTCTAGATTTTTTTCTCCAATTCTATTTAGATTGAGTGTGTTTCTTCTGATCTATCTTCTAAGTCACTAATTCGGTCCTCTGCTTCTTCTAGTCTTCTGTTTAAACCTTCCATTGTATTTTTTATTGTAGCTATATCATTCTTGATTTCCTCTTGATTCTGACATAAGTTGTTGATTTTCTCATCTGTGTGGTTTATGAACTGTGTGGCCCTTACTCTCAATTCTTTTTCTGACATATAACTTGCCTCTATTTCATTTAGTTCATTTTCTGGTGATTCCTCCTTTCTTTTCTTTGGGGGGATATTTCTTTATCTCCCCATTTTTGCTGTTTCTTTCTGGCCCTGGGAGCTCTTTCTTGGGGTTTGAGAGTTTGAAGATCCTATCAAGGCAATGGTCTGAAAATCATTTGCCCAGAGGCTGCCTTAGTCTCACACCTTTATTGTCTCTGTTCTGAGTTGTATCCCCTTCTTGCATAGATCTGGTCCTGTTGTCTGCTTCAGATGATGAGGTTTTGGAAGCATGTGCACAGTTCTCTGGTGTGCAACTCTCTTTGAGGACCTAGAGCCCTCTGGCATGCAATTAGCAGTGTGGTCCTGGCACCCGTGGCAGAATGGCACCATAGGTCCCTCTGGAATATGCATTTGCAGCATAGTCCTATGACTCCTGGCTGGCCACACTGGCTTCCTCCTGTGGTTCAAAGTGAGGTGTGTGCTGGGTTGCTCAGTGTGCCCCTGCAGGACTGTCCCAGGGGATAGGGAGAAGTGGATGCAGGGTTGCTTTGGGTTGCACAGTTGGCACTCCCTTGTGACCTGAGTGGGATACACACTAGGTTACTCCAGGTTGCCCCAGACACAATACCCTGAGCTCAGGGTGGAGCAAGGGCAGGTTGCATGGGGTTTCTCAGTCTGCACTCCTCTATTGCCTGGAGTGAGCAGAGCGTTGGGTTGCTTTGGATGGCCCCAGGAGGACTCTCCCAGTGGCCAGGGTGGAGCAGGTTGCTCTATCTTGTACACTCAAAGCGTTCTTCTGGCCCTGAGTCAGGCATATGTTGAGTTGCTTTAGGCTGCCCCTCCCAGGCAGGGTGAAACATGGGGTTGCTCTGGGTCACATCATCATGCCTGTCCAGGGGACTTAGGTGGAGAGGATGCTGGCTGCTCCCCTGTGGCCCAGAGTGGTTTGCTCTGGGTTGCTCCAGGTTACCCTGGCAGCAGGTCCCACATGTCCTGCAGCTTGAGGTGGAGCAGATGCAAATGGTTCTGGGTCAGGCTAGCAGCATAGTTATGGGGCCCATGGTGGGGGTGAAAAGAAGCAGATTTGAGGCTTTAAAATTAATGTGTTCCAGAATAGTGTCTTTCTACATAAAGATAAGGAAATGTGAAAGAATCTTAAATAACTAAATAAATATTAAAGATTCTCTAACCCTTTTATATGTGTGTGAGTGTGTGGAGGGTGGTGTCATGTTTTAGTAATGGATGATTTTCTGTTGTGTCACTTTAGTTTTGAAATCCATTGTGTGTTTTTTCCAAAATTCTTGCAACATTTGGATATTAAACTAAACAAAATTATTGCAAATTTTGGATATTAAACTAGAAATATATACATAAAACAAGTATCATAAAAAACCAAATGTCATACTTCTGTTAATAGTATAAGAAAAGGACAATTTCTCTTATAGGACTAGACTTAGAGAGAATTCCAAAAGAAAAAGTTGAATAATTAACACTGCAAATTCTCTAATTCTTTTAGCAAAGCTTATTTCACAGTTTTGCTTCAATGTTCACCAGCTGTAGTGGAGGCAATTCAAATTTTCTAAATTAATCCCAGCTGCAGTGCTTGCAGCACAATTAACACGTTTAAAAGTGATAAATATATGTTAAAAAAACAACAACAATTTGGGGTCAATTTGAATGAGCTGTCAGAAAGTCGGAGATTGCCTAAATCCTTTTCATTTTTTCCCCTCTGTTAATTGTAAATTTTCCTAATCAATTTAGATCAGGAAATAGGTTTTAAATTACTGAACTATTCATACTACTTTCAAATATGTGTGTTTTCTTTAAGCTCAAGGTAAAGGATATATTTCTTAATTTCATAGAAATTGGAAGATATTGACATTCATTTTGACATTCCAGAGAGAAGAGAGAGAGATAATTATGGTACAGTTATCCAGAAAGATACTTCTTAGACAAATAGTTATAAAAAATATACATGGCTGCTATGTTAGACACTATCTCAGTCATCCGCATACCATACAACTTTCTGGCTACACAATCTTTATAGCAATAATTGGAAGGGAGTAGGAAATAATCAGGAGGTTTTAGGAAGTGGTAGTTTGATGATCTGTAAACATAGGACTGATCTGGAATCAACTTTATGTTCATTTTATCATTTCATCCTCACAGTAACCATGTGTGTATTATTATTTCCATTTTTATACTTGAGGAACGTGAACCTCATAATAATTATTTTCCGAATTGGAAACACCAACAAGCATTGCTAATGAAAACACACATACTGCAGTTATTTACCTCAATGGTGCACAATGTTACAAAATATTTTACAATTGTATCACTCTATATAGGCTTTTTTTTTTTTTTTGGTTTTCATAAAATAAGTGAAAGATACAGTTGAAATAATAGTACCCCCTTTATTTGTGGTAATTTAGAACCTTTATTTGTGGTGGTGGCTGTTCATATTATAGTGGCTTGATTTAGAGATGTGGCAAATGGTTAAGACCTGGTGATGAATTAGATACAAGAGAACAAAATACAGAAGTAACAGCACTGTCACTGAGATTGGGAGTTTAGGTGCCTTGGAAAATGTTGATCTAATAATGATAGCAGCAAGTTTACAGGAAGAAGTGGTGTTTCAAGTTTTAATATGACATTCTATCTTTGGAATGCCTTTTAAAGGAAATATTAAGAAAATGAATGTGTAACAAAATAATTCAGCACACAATAAATTCATATATGTTGGTCAATTACTTGAATTCAAACTAAAGACAATTTAAAAGATAAAATTAGGAGGAGGGGAAAAACTTGAGCTCATAAATTAAAGATCTAAGAAAATGTGAGGAAAATAAAATAAGATGATAAAGTTATTTAAACACATAATTATAGATGTGACTAGGGGCCCAGTGCAAGAAATTCATGCATGGGGGAGGGTGGGGGTCCCTCAGCCCAGCCTGCCCTCTCTCACAATCTGGAACCCCTCAGTGGATGTCCTATGATGGCCCCAGTCTGCCAGGCGCCTTTGTGTGTGTGTGTGTGTGTGTGTGTGTGTGTCGCCACTGGGGACCTGCCCCCAGCCACAACTGAGGCTTGGAGCAGTCCTCCTGTGTGTGTCTACCTGCTGGGGGCCTGCTCCCAGGCACACCATCCAGGTTTGGAGTAGGCACCCCCTCTACGTTGATCTCTCAAACTCTTGCCCTCCCCTGCATGTTGTTCTCTTTTTTGAGCTGTGGCCAGGGCTGAGTGTTGCCTGCCTCCCAAGCTTGCCTACTGCCCATCTTCCTCCAGCCAACAGAAAGCAGGGAAAACCCCGCCTCGTCGTTAGGCCAGCCTTTTCCTGCTCCCTGATCCCCGGAAGGGACCTGGGGAGCCGCCAAGCAGGCCCCCAGCCCCCAAGAGCTTGCTTTCCCGCTCCCCAGTGCCCCCCAAAGGGCCTGAGAAGCCACCAGGAAGGCCCCCGATCCCCGCTGCCTCTTTCCCGCTTCCCGGTGACCCGCAAAGGGCCTGGGGAACCGCCAAGCAGGCCGCCAACCCTGCTGCCTCTTTCCCACTCACCAGTCCTGGGTCCTGCACTGTTCCGCCCTGCAGCCACTCTGTGCACTCAGGCAGTCCCTCAGCCCGGCCTGTGCCCTCCCACAGACTGGGGCCCCTCTGGGAATGTCCACCTGCTGGCGTGCCTGACCAGCCTTGGTGACGGGCTGATGGCTGTCTCCAGGCTGACCAAGACCCCCAGTAATGTCCCTCACCCCATTGGATTGTGGCCAGCGTGGGTAACGGTCTGATTGGCACTTTCAGGCTTTAAGGCTGCCCTCAGCTCCATTTGACCCAATGTCCCAGCAAGGCTGGCTGGACACAGGTTTCTGGGGTTTGTTTATCTTTTATAATTGATACACTGTTCCTTTAACCCAAGGTCTCCTAGTAACGAAGCCTCCTCTCTGCTTCACCTCACGCTTCTATAATGAGACAATGTTACTCTTAGTGCTCAGGCCAGGCCTGCTGTTTCCTTCAGCTCCCAAGGATTCTATGAATGATATTTTGTTGCAAACATGTGTTTTGCTTGAGCTAGGATAAGGGGAGTGGGCCGCAGTTTCACTTTCACTCCTGCTGCAATGGAAGCAGCCATTTACTCAGGTCCATGAGTGGCGGCCTCCATGTTGGCTGGGCTAATTTGCATACAGTCACTCTGATTGGCTGGTGGGCGTGGCTTACCCGTCCCGAAGAAATGGTTAATTTTAATATTACAGCTTTATTAGTTTAGATTCTTAGGGTATAAATTAAAGAGTTTTAGTATTTTGCCATATACTATTTATAACAGTAAGAAAACAATCTCTAACTCTAGGTGATTATAAGAATTAATTAAACCCATGGATGAGGTATTCTGATGGAAAATAAAATATTAGCAAAAATAAAATTATATTAATTTTGGAAATCTAATCTAATAAAAGAATAATATGCAAATTAACCATCACCCCAAGACACCTAAGCCATGCATGCCAGCTGAGCTATGCCCACCAGCCAATCAAAGCGACTGTATGCAAATTAACCCAGCCAAGATGGTGGCTGGCAGCCTTGGAACTAGAGCAAACAGGAGGCTTCCGTTGCATCAGCGATGGAGTAAACTGCCTGCCTAGGCTGGCTGGGCTTCTGCTCAAGGCAACAAAGTTTCAATTTTAGAAGATAAATAAACCCCAAAAACCTGATTTCAGCCAGCCTCGCTGGGACAGTGGGTCAATGGGAGCTGTGGGCATCCTGAAAATGGCCCTCAGCACCTCACTCAGGCTGGCCAGGCACGCCAGCAGGTGGACATCCCCTGAGGGGTCCCAGACTGTGAGAGGGCACAGGCCAGGCTGAGGGACCCTGCCGAGTGCACAAATTTTTGTGCACTGGGTCCCTAGTTATATGATAAAAGTTTGTATTAAACTGGAATTTGCCAAATTATGCAATGAAGACCAAAACAACTTATATACTATTAAAGTTTTATGATAATATTTGCCAGGCACTTTTCTAATTCCTGTATAGTATTGCTAATGCTTCTACAGCCTTAGAAAGTAAACACTAGTATTTTAATCTTATATAATAAAGAGGTAATATACAAACTCACCATCACTCCAACACACAAGATGGCCACCCCCATATAGACACAAATGGCTTGCAGGGGAGGGCAGTTGTGGGTTATCAGGTGAGCAAGGGAGGGCTATTGGGAGTGACCAGGCTTGAAAGGGAGGGCAGTTGGGGGCAATTAGTCCTGCAGAGGAGGCAGTTGGGGGTGACCAGGGCTGCAGAGGAGGGCAGTTAGGGGCGACCAGGCCAGGAGGGGAGGGCAGTTAGGAGCAATTGGGCCAGCAGGGGAAGCAGTTAGGCATCGATTAGGCTGACAGGGAAGTGGTTAGGGAGTGATCAGTCTGGCAGGCAGAAGCAGGTAGGGGAAATCAGACAGGCAGGCAGATGAACGGTTGGGAGACAGCAGTCCCAGATTGGAAAGGGTGCAGGCTGGGCTGAGGGACACCACCCCCTACATACACAAATTTCATGCACTGGGCTTCTAATTGTATAATAACTTCAGATAGTAAACTAAATGCCTTGCTCATGGTGATGCTCCAGATGAATTGTGGAGCTGAAACTCAAACTCCTCATTTCAAAGCTTATTCAATTCTACTTCATATGATTTTCCAGTATATTAGATTCATTTAGAGATGAAGAGAAACAATGAATAATATGGCTGTTTTGTGGAAATAAAATCTTTATTAAAAATTAACAAGGAAGACACATTCCATCAGCAAAATTTCCTCCCTTAGTTTTCATGATATTATTTATAGTTACTATATACCCTTCTCCAAACATATGAGTCTCCTTAGCTGCTGCTTTTCATCTCTAATTGTTAGAATACTACATTATTTCAACATCTGCTTCTACTTCTTCATTCACATTTGGGATTTTACCAACTGTTAATTTCCTCTTACTACCTCCTATCTCCAAATGTGTGTCCTCAGGAATTTTTGTAAATATTAAGTTTTATGTCAGAAATTGTCCCATTCCAAGTTGTATTAGCAACTCAGCTGATGATATAATTATTGACACAGTCATTAAAGCTAGAAATATTGGGTGACTCATTCTCTACATCAAATTAGTCTGTGCCTTTCAGTTCAAAAACGTTCATCTGTCTTTCATTTCCACACTTACCAAACAACCTTAGTTTAACTTCTCAAAATATTGCAAACCAATAACTTCAATAGCTATTAGCTATTTTTCTTACCATTAGATTTCCTCCCTTTAATCTTCACTGCTTCCTAAAAACATCTTGTCTACAATATAATGCTAAAATATTTAGATTTAATTGCTCCCTATGATTAGAAAACCCACAGTTTTAGTTATATTATGCATATCCCAGTACTCCATAGACATGGCTTAAATGGAGTTATACCTTCTATAAAGGAATTTTGCCACATGAAGTCCTTGCATTTCTTTGCCAGTTTTTCATAGCTTTCCATAAAGCCAATTTTACTTTTCCAGTGTAAAATCTAAGGCAGAGATCCATGAACTTTCTCAATTTGAAGTGATGTTGGTGACTCAGAAATGTCTCACAATGCTCCTAGGCAATAAATAAATAGAAAGATAATCATAACTTTAAAAATTGTTTATTAAAAAGATAGGTATAAACAACTCATTAAAGTTTATGTTCTAACAATTTAATAGCTGTTTGAAAAAAATAAAATGAAAAGATTAATGTTTTAATTTAATTTTTAAATAACCACAATTGCTCACTAAGATGATATCTGTGTAAACTGATACTGCACTCTTTCTCATAATGTTTCTGTTTTCTGTTTAACATTGAGTTTGCTTAGTATTTAGTTTTTCTTACAACTAACTCTGTAAATCTAACTTTGCAAAGATATGATGCCATCAAAAGAAAGGCAGTGTGATCTAATGTCGAAGTTCTGAACTATCTGAAGTTAACATTCACACAATGGTCATTGTTGTGCATCATCATGTTTTCCTAGAATATCTAAGATATCAAGGGACATCTTTCTACATTTATTGCAGTGCCCTGAAATAATTTAGCACACAGCATGATAATCATGAACCTAAAATAAAAACAAAGAAACAAATGATTCCTGTGTCTTATTTTCCTTTGTAACTATAATACTTAATAATTTAGATTTAATCAGTTGCACTAACCCAAAAATGTAATTTAAAAGAGAATTTATATCTTTCATTTTGCTGGCTTGGATCATGGCACAGGCAAGTGGTTCAGTTTCCAGCAGTATTCATTTATTTATTTTTATAATATTAGTGGTTAACTATGTGAATTTCTGCCAAGGACTACTGAATATTTGCCAAAGCCTATAGATGCCTTCTCAGAATAATTATCAAAATATAAAATAAATATATAGTCACAGTAGAAGTCCTAGCTAATGCAATAAGACAAGAAAAGAAAATGTATACATACTGGGAAGGAGAAAATGAAACTGACATTTTAGATTGCCTAATAAATCAAGGATGAACAACAACAATAAAAGCTCTTGGAACAAATAAGCAATAAGAAGGTTTTAGGGTACAAGGTTATTATACAAAAGTCAACTGCTTTTCTGTATGCCAGCAATGAACAAGTAGAATTTTAAACTACAAATACATTATCATTTGCATAGTATCAAAAAAGTGAAATGCTTCCATATAAATCTAACCAAATATGTATAAAATCTGTGAGGAAAACTATAAAATATAGTGAAATCAAAGAATAATGAAAGAAATCAAAGAATAACTAACTGGAGAGATGTTTTATGTTCATCTTAACTAATAAAAGCATAATATTGAAACTAACCATTTCTCTGAGACGGGGATAAGCCATGCCCACCAGCCAATCAGAGTGGCTGTATGCAAATTAGCCCAGCCAAGATGGTGGAGGTCTCAGCCTGGGGAGAAGCAATGTGTGGCACTGGGGTCCCGCAAGGCAGATGGAAGACCTCTGCCTTGGGGGAGCCAGGAGGGGAGGAACAACCTGGCTGGAGGCCCACCCTGGGCAGGAGGAGGAGCCAGCCAGCCTGTAGCCACTGGCGGGAGGAGCAGGTCCGGCCAGCATTGTCGGCAGGGCAGCCAGGGCCTGGGCAAGTGAGCCAGGCCAGACCCCCAGGCTGCCTTGTGGCCTGGAAGGAGATTCGTGATCGCGGGGGGGGGGGGGGGGGGGGGGGGGGGGGGGGGGGGGGGGGGGGGGGGGGGGGGGGGGGGGGGGGGGGGGGGGGGGCAGGGCACGGGTACTCATGGAGGCACTCCATGAGTGCCCGTGCCCCCTGCAATGGATTTTAGGCAGCAGGGCAGCCACTGGGCGGAGGGACTGAACCAGCTCCGTCCCCGAGGCTGAGGCCTGGAAATTGGTGCAATCGGGGCACGCAGAACACATGGAGGTGTGCCCTCTGTGTGTGCTGTGTGCCCCAATGGATTCCAGGGCCCCAAACTGTGAGAGGGCACAGGCCAGGATGAGCGACCTCCCCACCCCCACCGAGTGCACAAATTTTTGTGCACCGGGGCCCCTAGTGCATAAAAATACTCAATATCATCAAGATTTTAGTCCTTCCCAACTTGATCTAAAAGTTTTATGCAATCCCAATAAAAATCCCAGTAAGTTATATTGTGGAAATCAGCAAACTGATTCTAAAGTTTATACAGAGCGGCAAAAGACCCAGAATATACAACACAGTATTGAAGGAGAACAAAATCTGATGACTTACACTGCCCAACTCAAAGACTTACTACAGTGTTGTATTGGTGAAAGAATAGAAAATGGACCAATAGAACAAAATAGAGAATTGATAAATAGATCCATGTAAATATAGTCAATTGATCTTTGATAAAGGAGCAAAGATAATACAGTGGAGGAAAGATAATCTTTTCTACAAATGGTGCTAAAACAACTAACATCCACATACAAAAGTAAATTTTAAAAAATCCAGCTACAGACCATACACCCTTTCACAAAAATTTAACTTAAAATTGATCTAAGCTTAGTGTAAAACAGAAACTATAAAAATCCTAGAAGGTAACAGAGGAGAAAACATAGATGGCATTGGGTACGGTGATGACTTTTTAGATATTATCCATAAAGAAATTATTGATAAGGTGGACTTCATTAGAATTAAAATCTCTCTGAGAAAATCACTGTGTAGAGAATAAGAAAGTTACAGACTGACAGAAATATTTCAAAAAGACTTCCGATATAATAAAAGGGTAACATGCAAATTGACCCTAATTGCAGAACAACTGAGAATGACTGGTCCCTATGACACACACTGACCTCCAGGAGGCAGATGCTCAATGCAGGAGCTGCCCCCTGATGGTCAGTGTGCTCTCACAGGGGGAGCTCTGCTTAGCCACAAGCCAGGCTGCCAGCTGCCAGCACAGCAGTGGTGGCAGGAGCCTCTCCTGCCTCCTCAGCAGAGTTAAGGATGTCGGACAGCAGCTTAGGAGGTCTGCTTCCTGCTGGCAAGTGGACATCTCTTGAGGGCCCCCAGGCTGCCAGAGGGATGTCTGGCTGCCAGCTTAGGCCCAATCCCTCAGGGAGCGGGCTTAAGCCAGTAGGTGGATACCTCCCAAGGGGTCCCAGATTGCTAGAGGGCACAGGCCGGGTTGAGGGACGCCCCCACCCCCAAGTGCATAAATTTTTGTAATATCTGGTAAAATACAGTTATTAAAAATATACAAATAACTCAAAACTCAACAATAATAAAATGAACAACCTGACATAAAAATAGGCAAAATACCCAGACATCTCAGAAAAGAGGGTATAAAATTGCAAATAAGCATGTAAAAATATGCTCAACACCACATATAATTAAGGAATTGAAAATTAATCCAACAATAAGATGCCACTATTCACTTAATAGGATGCCAAAAAGCCAAACTATTCAAAGCACCAAATGCTGGAGAGGATATGGAGCAACAGGAACTCTTATTCATTGCTGATACAAACGCAAAGTGATAAATACACTTTGGATGACAGTTTGGCACCTTCTTAAAACTAAACATGCTCTTACATATGTTCCAGTAGTCACACTACACGGTATTTACTGAGAGTCTGAAACTTATATCCAAACAAAATCCTGCACATGTGTCCATAATGACTTAATCATAAATGATAAATCTTGGAAGCAAACCAGGATGTCCTTCAGGAGATAAATCCTATCTTTTCTAATGAAAGAGTAATATGCAGATTAATCCTCACTCCATCATAAAGGTGGCAGCAGCCAGGGAGCTGTAGCAAGGCAAGAGACTTGCATTGTCCTGGCTATGGAGAAAGCCAAGATTCCCACCTGCCCTGTGGACCCTGAGCTCTGCTCAAGGCAACAAAGTTTCAATTACAGAAGGTAAATAAACCCAAGATACCTGCTTCCAGCCGGCGGTGGCCATGGCTTCTGCTCAAGGAGAGGCCGGGAACCTGGGTTGCCAGGGGCAACCTAGGTTTTTAGGGGTACCAAGGCAACAAAGTTTCAATTATAGAAATTAAATAAATCCCAGATACCTGCTTCCAGCCCACGGCCAATGCCAGCCTGATAATGGCCCTCAGCCCCTCACCTAAGCTGGCCAGGTACCCCAGTAGTGACCCCCACCCTGAAGTGGTGTGGCCAGCCAGCAAACAGCCCTCAGCCCCTCCCCCAGGCTGGCCATACCCTCATGGGGTGAGGCTCCCAACTGGGGGACTTGACAAGCCTGCAAACAGCCCTGAGCCCCTCACAGAGGCTGGCCACACTTCTATGGGGTGAGGATCCTCCCTGGGAGGTTTGATCAGCCTGAAAACAGCCATCAGCCCCTCACCCAGGGTGGCCAGGCACCCCAGTGGGGATCCTCCCCCAAAGGGGGTGTTGCCTGCCTGAAAACAGCCCTCAGCCCCTCACCCAAGCCAACCCCCACCTGTGCACCAGGCCTCTGACCTATATAATAAAAGGGTAAAAGGGGGAAGACGCTCAATGCAGGAGATGCCCCCTGATGGTCAGTGTGCTCTCACAGGAGAGCTCTGCTCAGGCACAAGCCAGGCTGATGGCTGCCAGCACAATGTTGGCGGGAGCCTCTCCTGCCTCCTTAGCAGTGCTCAGGATGTGTGACTGCAGCTTAGCCCTGCTCCCTGCTGACAGGTGGACATCCCTTGAGGGCTCCTGTGCTGCCAGAGTGATATCTGATTGCCAGCTTAGACCCAATCCCCTGGGGAGCGGGCCTAAGCCAACAGATGGACATCCCCTGAGGGGTCTCAGACTGTGAGAGGGCATAGACTGGGCTGAAGGATGACTCTCCGCGCCCCCCCCCAGTGCAAATTTTTTTGCACCAGGCCTCTAGTATAATAAAAGTGTAGCATGAAAATTTTCCCCTAGACCTGGAGTTCTGGGAGTTCTACCTGGGAGCAAGCCAGCCTGGGGAAGGGAGGGAGGCCTCAGCTGGCAGCTGAAGTGGTAACAGCCGACCAGGGGGAAAGGAAGGAGTACCTGGCCAGTAGCCGTCAGCTGCGGGGAACCTTACCAGTGCATGAACCATGCACTGGGCCTCTAGTGTATATATAAACTGTGGTACGTCCAGACAATGGAACATTATGCAAAGCTAAAAGGATATAGGCTCTTCCGTCATAAAAAGACATGGAGAAAATGTAAACTAAGTGAAAGAAGCTACTATGGAAAAGCTACATACTATAAGATTCTGCTATATGACATTTTGGAAAAGGCTAAATTGTTAAGACAATAAAAAGAACAGTGGTTTCAAGAAGATAAGTGGAAAGGGAAGAATGAATAGGTAGAGCACAGAGGATTTTGGAGCAGTGAAACTCTTCTGTGTGATACTATAATTACGAGTTAATTTCAGTACGCAATTGTCAAAGCCCATAGAATGTACAACACCAAGAGTGAACCCTAATATCGACTATGGACTTTGGGTGATAATGATTTGTCAATGTAAGTAACAACCATACCCGTCTGATGCAAGATGCTGTCAGTGGGAGAGGCTAGGTGTGTGTGAGGGCAGGGGGTGTCTATACTGTCTGCAAAATTTTGTTGTGAACCTAAAACTGCTCTTAAAAATATATATCTGTCTGTCTGTGTATAAATAAATAAATAGGATTATGAAACAAATAGAGCAACAATTTTTTTAAAATTTACAATTGGTTTTCCAAACTAACTTCTCAGCACTATGAATTCTACCCAAAATTCTTTGGGATGTTTATGAAACAAAGGTTAAGAAGCATGATCAACCCAGCCAGAATGGCTCAGTTGTTGAGCATCATCCCATGCACTGGTCAGAGCACTTGCCTGGATTGTGAGTTTGATCCCCAGTCAGGGCAAGTGTGGAAGGCAACTGATTGAAATTTCTTGATGTTTTTCACTCTATGACTCTCTCCCTCTCTCCTACCCCACCCCTTCTGAGAGAGAGAGAGAGAGAGAGAGAGAGAGAGAGAGAGAGAGAGAGAGAAAGGAAAGGAAGGAAGGAAGGAAGGAAGGAAGGAAGGAAGGAAGGAAGGAAGGAAGGAAGGAAGGAAGGAAGGAAGGAAGAAGGGAGGGAGGAAGGGAGGGAGGGAGGGAGGGAGGGAGGGAGGGAGGAAGGACCATGAGCAGTATGTTCTTGTAAGGCAGAGAAGGCAGAGAAGACATGGAAAGATATTCTATAGCATGAGGATGAAGTTCATTCAGAAATCAGTCTAAAGGCCGTTTTTTTATTTTTATTTTTACAATTAAGGTACATCTGCACCTCTAAGAACTTCTTTCTTCTTATACTGACTAGAATGGATTCTCTTTCTGCTATAAGAAATGTGTCATGTATGGTGATAAGAATAAAGACTGTGCCAGGAGCTGAGAAATGCACGTGCTCTATTCCCTTTTTCTACCTGTCACCTCCAATTAGAAGAGTAGCATCAATAGAGTTGTACAATTTGGACTTATATATTAGATTTCCTTTGAGAAATTAACAAATATTAAAAAAACTAAAAAATATCTTCATTCTCTATGGAAATTAGCACAACTAGAGCTGGGACTTATAAAGGTGTGTATCTATGTTCTTTGAACATGGTTTATAACTACACTGCATTGCCTCCATTTTAATTTCATTCAAGAGAAAGGCTTTGCCACAGTTAAGTCCTACATCTTTAAGTGGTCTTATTGTACAACACTCATGTACAAAATAAAGAAATAAATACTTGTTTTAAGAGACTGGTGAGATTTTTAATAATGGTATTACCTAAACAATGTTGGTGCTTCCCTATTTATACTTAATCTTAAGGAAACATTTCAATATATATGTGGGGATAAATGGAACTTGAATTTAGTCTTCTAAAATTCTTACAGACTATTGATTTAACTAGTTTCCTGGATTGCTTTATTGCATTATAGAAGGAGAAACACAGTGACATCATTTTATATCTAATTTAAGATTGAATTCTCTTTTGTATGGCAAGTGAGAAAGAGTAATATGTGTGGGTGTGCTAGTGAAAAAGAAAAAACATCAAGAGCAGAGACTCCAAGTTCAAGGTTCATACACAATAATACAGTCTGAACTATTATCCAAGGCCAACATCTGAGCGCTAGTCAGATGAGTTCTACACTATAAAAGTCGCTGTCCTAAGGATGAGGCTTTTTATGGATTTTTTTTTCATACCAGGAACTTTATTTCAAAGGGAGATTTCAATTGCATTCTGTCGGGCCTCAATAAATCTGAGCCAACAACTGAACTGCCAGAGGGAATGCTAAAGCTGAATGAGATCTAAAAAGATTTACTATTAGTCAATGTGTGGATAGAAATTCATTCAACCATTAAAAATTGTATTTTCCAACCAATAGAGGAAAAAAAATGACGTGGAAGTCAGTCTGTATCAACAGATTGCTGATGAAACCCAGAGTTGCTAACTCGGTGGAGGTCTGCAGCATCACCTGTGTCGTCATCTGCATCTCACAGCATTCCGTGATCTTCAGAGGAAAGACGAGAGCAGCACACATTTTGTAGCGTGCATCATCCTCAAAAGTCCACACGGCGGAAAGCAATTCCCACTAGGTTTAACCTGTAAATTATGTCTGAAAATACAGTTATTACAATTTCCCATTTCTGAACTGATGTCTGGCTGTGCCCACCTTTCTGTAAAGCTGAATTGCTTATCTGTGAAGCAGGAGAGCAAGTGAATGTAAATTAATATAGAAAGTTGTCATGAGTAAACTTCTAAAAGATTGATTTGGTTGTTTTCAGACTGACTACACTGAATGAAACACATATCTCACCTCACTTTTCTCCTTTTATATATTTCTCTTTAATTATTCTATACTTTTTAGCAAACTCATGGAAATATTACCATATATATGTATATACATATGTGTGTATATATGTGTATATATGTGTGTGTGTGTGTGTGTGTGTATCAAAGCTTTGTCATTTCATTTATGTCTCTCCCAATCAGTATTATTTTTAAAATGCTTATTTTAGTAAAATGAAAAATAAGAACTTAGAAATAGTTTCTTTAGTCAGCCCTATCTTTTGCCAGTTTGCTTATAATTTATGTCAGTATGAGTTTTTATCACTCAATATTGATATATTAACTGATAACTACTGTTTTAGACTTGTCTAAATCAGAAGGGAACCTTATAGGACAAAATCAAGTGAGTGATTTTTATGGATTAGGACACACAGAAAGATAGATTGAAAGGTAGATATATAGATAAGTCATATGCAGAATTATAATCTTGGTTCACTTACAAAAATTGCTGGTAATAATGTAGTTCGCCAGGTTTTCCCAGTGAAAATACCTAAAAATTAATGTGATAGTGAGTTAGCAAGAAAGAACCAGTACCATATGTGGATTGAAAGGAATATATCCTCAGTTTTAAAAAAAAGTGTTTTTTATCCATTTAAACTTTCTCAGTTTGTCTTTTTTTTTAAAAAAATTAAATTTTATTTTTCCATCACCATTTATCCCCTCTATGCCCTTACCCCCACTCCTGCTTGTAATCACCACCCTGTTGTCCAGGTTCCTGGGGTCACTCTCTCTTTTGGAGTTCCAGTAGCACAGTATGGTTAGCTCAGTATGTATGCCACAGTATGTCGTGGAATGATGCCAAAGTTGTCAGTTTAAGCCTTTAGTTGAGATTGAATAGGACTGTGTTTGTGAATTTGCTTTACCTTTATGTACCTTAGCAAACATACTCACCTATTACCAAACTGCTTATTACAACTGTTTCTCAATATCTAAAAGTACTAGAAATGTGGAGTTTGAAGAGCGATGTCCTTTATTTACAGTTTGAATGAGGAAGAAAATAATTTAAAAAGCATTGGCTATGTCCTATAATCTGAAAGTGTCATAGCAGGTTAGGAAAAAATAATAATACCAGAGACCCAGTGAATGAAATTTGTGCATTTGGTTGGAGGGGAGGGGTGTCCCTCAGCCCAGCCTGTGCCCTCTCACAGTCTGGGAGCCCCGCAATCAATCGCCCCAAAGAGGTAGGCCCTACCTACCCAGCCAGGGCTCCACAATGGATTGCCTTCACAGAGGGATGCCCCACTTACCCACCACAGCCCGCAGGTTGGTGGCCTGGGCCTCCCTCTTTCGGGCGATCATGGAGCCCCCTGATTGAGCAGGTACCCCACTGGCCAGTGGCCTGGGCCTCTCTCTGCAAGGTGATTATGCAATTGATCACACCCCACAGAGGGAGGCCCTGCCCACCTGCCGCAGCCTGCCAGCCAGTGGCTTGGGCCTCCCTCTGCAGGGCAATCATGGGGCTCTGGCCGGGCCCCCAGCCTATGGCATCACACCCGCCTTGGCTGGCCTGTCGCCAGTGGGTGCCATAACGTGGTCATCCAGAAGGCCATCCGGGTGATTGTTCTGCTGTTGGGTCATTCAGTCTATTTGCATATTATGCTTTTATTATTATAGATCCATTTGCTTCTTGTTGTCCAAGTTTCTTCTATTAGGGAAGTATTTGATATTTAAATGAGAAGTTATTTTAGTGAAATAGTTGGCAATTTGAAGAATAATGGGGCAAAAACCTATAGAAATTAAATAAATGAGAAAAAGAGAAAAATGAGGATCTTAAAGTTGGGAAAGAGATTTTGACAGTACTAAGAGTAAAAGGTGAAGAAAAAGACTCTGGGTATTTCTAGGTTTGGAAAGTTATATATTTTATTATGTTTCATAATAAAACTATTAAATTCTAAAGTTCACTAAATTTCTCTGCATAACTAGTAAATAAAGGGAAATTCTGATACAGCTAATAAAATTAGCTCTTATTTATTAAAAAGTCCAGACTCATACATTCTGTTAATTTAACAAGCAATATAATGTCATTTATCTAGAACGGGAAAAGAAAACTGTTGTCAGGGAAAATAATTACCAGTTCAACTTGAAACGTATAAATTACATTATAAATTACAGTGGTTTAAAAATGTAATCCAAGTAATATCCAGAATCCTATGGGGCTAGTATCTAGTATAAATTTTATTCTATAGGACAGTGGTTCTCAACCTGTGGATTGAGACCCCTTTGGCAGTCGAACTACCCTTTCACAGGGGATGCCTAAGACCATCCTGCATATCAGATATTTACATTATGATTCATAACAGTAGCAACATTACAGTTATGAAGTAGCAACGAAAATAATTTTATGGTTGGGTCACCACATGAGGAACTGTATTTAAAGGGCCAGAAGGTTGAGAACCACTGCTATAGAAGAAATAGAGGCTTGATGGATGGATTTATGCACCAGTGGGGTCCCTCAGCCTGGCCTGCACCCTCTCCCAATTCAGGACCTCTTGGGAGATGTCAGAGAGCCGGTTTCAGCCAGGTTCCCACAGGCCAGGCCGAGGTACCCTACTGGTGCATGAATCCATGCACCGGACCTCTAGAATGTATATAAGATCTTTGGCTAATCTCTTCCTGCCCTCCCCCCTTTCCTCTAAGATTCATCAGTCTGTTCTACGTTTCCATGCCTGTGCATTGAGCATCCGCCCCTGGTGGTTATTGAGCATCATAGCTACTGGCCAGTCAGTCTGGTTGCTAAGGCTTTTATATATATATACTAGGGGCCCGGTGCACAAAAATTTGTACACTCAGGGGGGTCCCTCAGCCCAGCCTGTGCCCCCTTGCAGTCTGGGACCCTTGGAGGATGTCCACCTGCTGGCATGCCTGGCCAGCCTGGGTAAGGTGCTGAGGGCTGTTTTCAGGCTTCCCACAGCTCCCATTGAACCAAGGTCCCAGCAAAGATTGCTGGAATCAGGTTTTTGGGGTTCATTTATCTTCTATAATTGAAACATTATTGCCTCGAGCAGAAGCCCAGCCAGCCTAGGCAGGCAGTTGCAACGGAAGCCTCCTATTTGCTCTAGCACTGAGGCTGCAGGCCTCTATCTTGGCTGGGTTAATTTGTATACAGCCATTCTGATTGGCTAATGGGCATGGCTTGGCTGGTAGGCATGGCTTAGGTGTCTCAGAGTGATGGTTAATTTGCATATTACTCTTTAATTAGATTTGACTAGAGGCCCGGTGCACAAAAATTTGTGCACTCGGTGGGAGGGGGGGGTCTGTGCTCTCTGCCCAGACTGTACCCTCCTGCAGTCTACGACCCCTCAGGAGATGTCCACCTTCTGGCTTAGGCCCACTCCCTGAGGGATCAGGCCTAAGCTGGCAGTCAGACATCCCTCTGGAAGCCCGGGAGCCCTCAGGGGATGTCCACTTGCCAGCAGAGAGCAGGCATAAGCTGCAGTTAGACATCCTTAGTGCTGCTGAGGAGGCAGGAGAGGCTCCTGCCACCACTGCTGTGCTGGCAGCTGGCATCCTGGCTTGTGGCTGAGCAAAGCTCCCACTGTGAGAGTGCCCTGACCACCAGAGGCAGCTCCTGCATTGAGCGTCTGCCCCCTGGTGGTAAGTGTGTGTCATAGTGACCAGTCATTCCCAGTGGTTCTGCTGTTAGGGTCAATTTGCATATTACCCTTTTATTATATAGGATTATATAGGATAGAGGCCTGGTGCTTGGGTGCGGGCTGGCTGGTTTGCCCTGAAGAATGTCCCAGATGAGTGTGGGGTCCCACTGGGGTGCCTGGCCAGCCTGAGTGAGGGGTTGATGGCTGTTTTCAGGCTGGCCATATCCCCTTCATGGTGGGGTCCTGCTGGGGTGCCTGGCCAGCCTGGGTGAGGGTCTGATGGCTATTTGCAGGCTGGCCACAGTCCCTTCAGGGTAGGGGGCCCTGCTGGGGTGCCTGGCCAGCCTGGGTGAAGAGCTGGAGGCTGTGTGCAGGCTGGCCACAGCTCCCAAGGACCCAACATCCCAGCGAGATTGGCTGGAATCAGGTTCTGGGGTTTATTTATCTATTATAGTTGAAACTTTGTTGCCTTGAGTGGATGCCACAGCCTGCTTAGGCAGGCAGTTTCCTCAATCACTGGTGAAACAAAGCTTCCTGTTTGCTTCAACTCCATGGCTTTTGTAATTGAAACTTTGTTGCCTTGAGTGGATGGATGCCACAACTGGCCTAGGCACGCAGTTTCCTCCATCGCTGGTGCAATGAAGCTTCCTGTTTGCTCTAGCTTCGTGGCTGCCAGCTGCCATCTTGGCTGGGTTAATTTGCATACAGTTGCTCTGATTGGCTGGTGGGCGTGGCTATTGGCTGGCAGGCGTGGCTTGGGTGTAACTGAGTGAGGGTCAATTTGCATATTACTATTTTATTAAATTAGATATACTAGGGGCCCGTTGCATGAAGAGATTTGTGCAATAGGCCTTCTCTTCCCCTGGCTGCCGGCACCAATTTTTCTCCGGCACCGATTTTCCTCTGGTACCCGGGACCCAGGCCTTGGCCGGCTGGAGCCTCTGGTCTTGGCCACTTGGGCCCTGGAGCCTCCAGACTTGTCTGCTCCTTCCCCGGAGCCTCTGGTCTTGGCTGCTCAGGCCCCAGAGCCTTTGATCTTTGCCACTCCCGCTCCTCTGCTTTGTACCTACATGTGCAAATTAACCGCCATCTTTGTTGGGTTAATTTGCATACTCTCCTGATTGGCTGGTGAGCATAGCAAAAGGATGGTCAATTTACATGTTTGTCTATTATTAGGTAAGATAGATTAGAGGCCTAGTCCACAAAATTTGTGCACAGGTGCAGTCCCTAGGTCTGACCAGTGATCCAGGTGCAAATGTTTGGTGTGGAAAAGCAGGTCCCAGATGACCCCTTGGCCCTGGACAATACTTGGGCCCCCAGGCCCCTGCACACTCCCCTCTGCCTGAGTCATCGGGCCCCTGCCCAGCTCTTTTAGCACCTGGGAGATGGGTGGCAGCCCTGCCCCCCACCACCACTGCTGATTGCCTTCTATGGGGTGATTGGCGGGGCGATCGTGCCCCCACTCCTAGCCACCGCTGCTAATTACTGTTTTTAGGGTGATTGGCGAGGTGATCAGGCCCCTGCTCACACCCACCTTAGCCTGGTGCCGCTGGCTCATCTGCTTCACAATCCCGCTGTAGTCCTGCTCTCATTGGGGCCCATCAGGGCCAGCAGAGCCTCCACTGCTGCCTGTTGTCAGCACCATGTTGCAGATGCCCACCATGTTCCATGCCACCCCCTAGTGGTCAGCACACATCATAGCAAGTGGTCAAACTCCTGATGGAGGGGACAATTTGCATATTAGGCTTTTATTACATAGGCTATTAAAAGAAATACGGCCCTGTCATTCAAGATGTTGTAAATAGTTTTAATTTTTCTAGTTATTTACTTGAATTTCTTAAACAACATTAACACGTTAAGTGCCAAGCCTATTTTATCTTCCTTTCTGTGTAGCCTGCGATATCTGATTTCACCGATATGCTGGCAGTGCCAGTGACTGATGAGTCTGGATGGAAAGTATACTTTTCGTCCAGAAGACAAAACAGGCTCAGGCTGGGCGCTTAACGTGTTAACGTGTTAAGGGATACTTAAATCACAGTATAAACTCTCCAAATCTTGCTATGCCCCAAAGTCTTTCTTCACTTGTTCATCTCAGCACTGTCAAAATCTCTTTTCCTACTTTAAGATGACAAGATCTCAATGTTTCTCTTTTTCTCATTCATTTTATCTCAATATTTTTGCTCCTGTAAATCAAACTTGTTTATTTTTATAAAATGTTCTACTCTACTTTTCTAATTCTATCTCTTTACCTTGTTTTCTGAGTATTTATCACAAAATTTTAGGACTGAAGCTGACTCTCTACCCAAAAGGTGGAGAGAGGAAAGGTTATGCACAGAAAACTCTTTTGTGGTATTTAATCCCAGGATAAATCCCATTGCTCTTTTATGTGTATCTGTCTTTATGAATATGTTAATTAATTTATTCATTTAAGAAAAATATATTCTGGCCTTTGCTAAGAAAAAAAATCAGCTTTCTAAAACTACACATTTTAAATAATATCAAACTGTGGGGACCTGCTGTGAACATTTTTTCATCAAACAGCAAAACCTGTTTGTAGTATATGAGGTGTTAAACATTTTCTTCTTTTTAAATTTTCTACCATAAAGTAATTTTATCTAAATATTTATTTATTACCAATCTCTGTGAATATATATATATATATATATATATATATATATATATATATATTAGTGTGGATTGATAAATTTACCAATTAATTAATTTTAAAATAATAATTTCAAACTGAGAACAATTTCAAAATAAAAATAAATATATGCTTAGTTAATATATAGAGAAAATAATTCCAGCCAGAAAGAACTTCTCTGTCTATTGAAATGTTAAAAGTTTATGTTTACCTTTCTTTTGCTATATTGAGAGTATTTTACAATGTGTTTGCATATAAGTATGTGTTTTATTTCATGCACTTGATCAGAAAATGCATGAGGACAAGAACTAGGTATAATTCACTTGGCATTCTCCTTGAGATATCATCCAGCATGACTCGTCCAAACTGACAATCATGATTTTAGGTTCAACTTTGTAGCATCCAGTACGTGCCTCATTATTATTAGGTAAGGGGAAAAGGGTAATAATTTAGCAATTGTCAAAATTAGCTACAAAATAACGTAAGCAAGTTATCTCCTTTGGCAATTATTAGAGAGACCTAATATCAATTTCTCCCTATATCCATATATTTTTTGAGGTTTGGGTACAAAACGTTGGAACATATTGAAATATATAAAATCAGTGTGTGTAATACTGAGATCCATTATGTTATGTATTATTATGTGTCCAGTCTATAGTCTTCACTGAATAAGGGCAGGGGAGGACTGAGAAGTATAGATAGACAATATAGTCATGTCTCTTGTTCTTAAGCAATGGATGTTCTGGGAAGCAAAATCTGATAGAACTGAAGTAAAAGCAAAGAATTGTATAGTATACAGGTTTATGCTATAACAAAAGAAGAGAATGTAAATAGTTGGGATAATTAAGGAATTCTTTATTGAAAAACTGGATTATGGTTTGTTTACATACTGAAGTGTTGGTGGAAAAGGGAAATTTAGGAGAGCAATACAGGGGAAAAGAAGAACGGGAGTGAAGTCGAATCTTGCACAGGACCCTGAGGAAGAGAAAAGACAATAGGAGCAGGAGGGAGAAAATGTTTTTGAAAACTGTGTAATTTAGCTTAACACAAGGCATAATTCATAGACATATTGTTTTTAATAAATAAAGTTCCATAATGTCCTATTCTCTGTATATTAAAATACTATAGCATTCTATATTGGCAAACATTCCAATTTTTAAAGAGCTGTTTATTCACTGTTGTTTTATTTGTCTGTCTTCTTCTCTGTTTGGGAATTAGCAAATCCCATTTCCTTCACATTAACACATCGCTGGCTCTCTGCCATTTGCTTATTATCACCTCCACTGGAGAAAATGAAGAAACAAATAAATAATTAAGAAGCAATACACACTAGTTACATATTATAACTCTTAACCACTTTGCTAAGACTTTGGATAAGAAAGGAGGTTTGAAAATATTGGAGCCTCTAATAAACTTTCAGGGTTTCTGTGGAGTTTACCCAGATGGTGATGATTTAGCACATACCTTTGAAGTTATGAAAGAGATTGTCATTTTAAAGAAGGCTATTTTTGAGTTTATTTTTAGGAAATGAAGAAGTATTTGCTAATAACATATTCTTTCCCAATGACACTATTAAAAATATAAATCAACTGAAGTCTTGAGAAAATATAGTAAATATTAACATGCAGGATATAACTTAAAAATAGTCTATGAATATAATTTTAATATTTCTAACAATTTATTTCAATGATTTGGACTTTGCTTGTTCTTGGGTGACTTATTACATATTACATGTAATATGTAATATATATTATCTTGTATATATTATAGTTAATTCTAACAATATATAAAAGTATATATTTAAAGTATAGAATTTTCATATCTATTATCTACCTAATAACTGCAATAAATATTTTTGACTGAATATAAAAGAACTGAGAGGATAAATGATAGATAGCATGAGAGAGAATATGAGTTCCTTGTAACTGCCTCATATTAAAAGAATTATTATTGTTATAGAAAATAGAGCAGTCCTGTCTATATTTATAGGAAAAATCTATTAGAGATCCTCACACTTTTGGTTTTTGTAAACCAGAAAGACTGGCAATTGTTTCATTTTTCAAGAAAGATCATTAAAATAACACTAAAAACAGTAATTGTGATCATCTCTGGAAATGAAAGTGAATTAAAAGAGATGAAGGAAATGTACACTCACTTATTATTCTATATTCTTAGATATTGTTTTAAATTAGCTTATAATACTTTACGTAAAACTATTAAAAATGAAACAAAACTACTGTCTAGTATTATATTTACTAATCTGATATTGATGGGATATTATGTGTTCTCTATAAGCTATAACCACTTAATAACAAAATTCTTTAAAGTAAAATAATTTAAAAATAAAAATATTATGTTATCTTTATTTTATTGTTTTGCCATGTACCCATTAATGTCAGCCACCCTAATGATGATGATAATAGGTAATGTTTAAAATCATATATTATATACTAAACTCTATAAGAGATACATACGTGTGTGTGTGTATATACTCATTCATGTAATCCTCAAATGAAAATAAAAACAATTATGCTATGACGCAGATATTACTCTTTTTTTTATAGTAAGCATTTATTAATTGATGAGAAAAAGCGTTTCTAAAAATCTTCAGGCTCAGCTCAAATGCAACTTCATTCAGAGAACTTATCTAGACATTCCAATTTACATAAAAATAATCCCAATTATCTATTAATTAAGACTTGGGTGACCATTGATACCAAGCACTTAGTTCATTTCAACCCTGCATTTCACAACTCCATAAGACTCACGCAGAGCCAAGGGTGAAAAGTCCAGTCCAGGAAGATTGCATGCACACCTAGAAGAGTATACTCACCTAGTTTAAAAACACCCAAGATGCTTTGCCTCAATTTTAAACAGTAAATGTGACCTAGTCCACTCTGGTTTTAAGTTCAAAGGCATCAAGCTGGTCCAACTCAGGTATTATTTAATCATCCCATTTAATAAAGGAGAAATATAAGGTTTAGACAGATTTAATGTATTATAATAATGCATTGTCCAAGATAATATCTTCCCCAAATAACTTGTTGAAGATCTTACAATTATGTGAATGAGGCAGAATGTAAACACAGGTAGTTGTTAAGAATTTGCCTCCTCCTTTCTATTTTATAAATGTAAGGTGTTGCACAAGACTCTAACATGCCAGGGGGAAAGATCCCGGAAACCAGTGAAGACAAAGATAGATAGCATGTACTACTTTAGAAAATTCCTGGGGAAAATACTAACAGTAAGGTTGTTTTTGAAAGAAAATGTAGTGACACTCTAATGATCTGCTGGATCTCAAACAAAGGATGTCCAACAAATGTTTATCTTACTATATTTCCCTGTGCTTTGGGTTAGTAAATAATCAAAGGATTTTTTTTTCAGTAATTTATGTTTTCCTTAAGTTTATATCTTTATTTTCAATCACTATATTTTGAGTTTCCTCTTGTCATCAAATTCAATATTTTAATTTTTATTGGCCACATAAAATTTCATGTGTATATTATAAATTTTATTTATAGTATAAAAATAAATACACATTTAAATATATTCACATACATGCATATATGATAGTTTTTAGTGAGTACCTGGTAAATTACCATTGGGATACATTTTTCTACACATGTTAGTTAAGTACTTCTTTTGGAAATAATAATATTGAGCCAGATTTGGCTCAGTGGATAAAGCATTGGCCTGTGGACCAAAGGGTCCCAGGTTTGATTCCGGTCAAGGGCACTTACCTAGGTAGCAGGCTTCTCCCCTCCTGGGCTCTGGTTGGGGTTCCTGCAGAGGCAATCAGTGTATTTCTCTCACATCAGTATTTCTCTCTGTCTTTCCCTCTCTCTTCCACTTTCTCTAAAAATCAATTGGAAAATATCCTCAGGTGAAAATTACAAAAATAAATAATAATATTGATTTTTAATATTTTGAAATATTAATGATATTTAACATTTTGAACTCTTGCTATTGACGTATATATCAAGTGCTATAAATTTAAAAGCATATTTTATATAAAATTTTTTCTGTTTTGATTCTTAAAATATATTTTCTTTTTCTTTTTTTAATATATTTTATTGATTTTTTGCAGAGAGGAAGGGAGGGGATAGAGAGTTAGAAACATTGATGAGAGAGAAACATGGATCTGCTGCATCCTACACACCCCTACTGGAGATGTGCCCGCAACCAAGGTACATGCCCTTGACTGGAATCGAACCTGGGACCTTTCAGTCCGCAGGCCGATGCCTTATCCACTGAGCCAAACCGGTCAGGGCTTAAAATATATTTTCTATACAGTTTTTAAAATGTATTAGGTCCAAAATTTCCAGAACCTAGAAGTATGGTTTCAGTGTGGGTTACTGGACATGATGGGATTCTCTGAATATGCAAGAGAAAGATAATGACTTCTGTATTCCAAAAAATAACTATATTTAAAAATTTTTTTGTAGTGAATGCTTTTTCCATTCGGCTCTGTAAGAGCACCATCTGGTGGCATCCAAGATGATCAAAACAACCTGGATATGCTTATTTCCAATAATTTGGTGGGGTATAGCGGTAAACTTGTTAAAACTACTAGTTTAGTTTATTCTACATTCTACAAGGCAATTATTTAGTATTTTGTATGAATAATCCGTACATGAAATAGAAATACATGAATTAAGTATATAAAACTCTATCTTCCAGCAGGAGAAAAAGAAACACCTTTTCTTAAGTTTTAGAATATTAGCAGAAGTTTACAATGACTAAGGTTTAACCACAGGGAAATCAACTTGCTTCTAATGGAAATATGTATATCCTTGTTAAGGTTGTATTTGGGAGCAGAGAAGCTATTAAAAATTGAAAAGACTCGTTGCTAAGCATTCAATTTAATCCTCTGTAGTTGCAAAATATGTAAAAATTGCAAGAACTTTTTACGGAAAATACTGCTAAATGTTGGGACTATTGACTGAACTTTTGAAACATCTGTTACATTCACAGTCTTGCCAGGACCATGCCCATAAAAGTACATTTTATGCAAGAAAATGTTTAGAATAGTGAATGGCTGACTTGCTTGTAATAAGATATCATTTCAACATTGAATTTAACAAGAAATACTACCCAATATTCTACTTATGATATCTTTCTTAAAGACATAAAATTTTCTAGAGAAATAAATATAGTTTGTTATATTTACAAAAAAGTAATACTATAAATATTGTAGAAGTGGGCAATTACTACCTACAAGTTAGGAATGTAAGAAACCAATTTTAGTAAGTCTTAATTTTTTCCTTATACTTAAATAAAGTAGTGATCAGTATTTCTTCTTTTTTTGGTCAATTAAGGATGTGTCTGTTCACCTGTACCTAGTGGGTAATTAAAATTAATGTATATCAGTATATTTTGTAAATTTTCAAGTCAGCAAATATCCTCTCAACACATACTTTAGAATTTGAAAAATTATACATAATTTGATATTAATTTTGACTCTTTTAAAATATATTTTATGGATTTTTTTACAGAGAGGAAGGGAGAGGGATAGAGAGTTAGAAACATCGACCAGCTGCCTCCTGCACATCTACTGGGGATGTGTCTGCAACCAAGATACATGCCCTTGACTGGAATTGAACCTGGGACCTTTCAGTGCGTAGGACAACGCTCTATCCACTGAGCCAAACCGGTCAGGGCAATTTGACTATTTATTGGTGAATTAAGAAAAAAAAACTATAAAAGGGCAATAGCAAAAAAAAAAAAAATTGAGCTCTGGATCAGCACGGG
Organism: Murina feae; assembly: GCA_004026665.1. Taxonomy (NCBI): domain Eukaryota; kingdom Metazoa; phylum Chordata; class Mammalia; order Chiroptera; family Vespertilionidae; genus Murina; species Murina feae. The sequence continues at coordinate 1,056 of PVJC01002437.1, read as the reverse complement.
TCTGAACTTCTTGCTCCTTTCCAGCCATTTATTTGTCTAAGCCAGAGTTTGACTACCTAAAGAATGGAGAGAAGAGCTCCAAACTCGTAAGTTGTGATAGCATTAGATAGTTAAATACAAATAAAGAACTTAAAATAGTGTATACTTTTATCAAGCATTAGATAAATATTAGCTAGTATCTATTGAAATGTTTTCATTTATTTTTATTTTTATTTTTTTATAAATTTTATTGATTTTTTACAGAGAGGAAGGGAGAGGTATATAGAGTTAGAAACACTGATCAGAGAAAAACATCGATCAGCTGCCTCCTGCACTCTCCCTACTGGGGATGTGCCCGCAACCAAGGTATATGCCCTTGACCGGAATCAAACCCGGGACCTTTCAGTCCACAGGCTGACGCTCTATCCACTGAGCCAAACCGGTTAGGGCTACTGAAATGTTTTTATAAAATGTATGAGTCAGACTTCATCCTGCTATTTTTTATGAAAATACATTTAACTAATATTTCATTTAAATGATGCACTATAAGTTACTTCTTGATGTCTAAGACCAGTCAAACATGTATAAATAATCCATCATATTGTTAGAAAGAGTTAAGGGTTTATACTACATGAAAACAATACACAAGCCAAATCAAAATTAGTCTTTAAATGAATATATCTTATATACAAATATATGGATTTCTAGTGAGTATCTCCAATTACCTCATAAAGGATCATAAACCATTGTCAATTTCCTTACTAATAGGTAGCCTTTTAATAATGGTATCAGGTTGTTTGAATTCTAGATTTCCTCATCTTAACTAATAAAAGCGAAATATTAAAATTAACCGTTTCTCCAGGACGGGGTAAGCCACGCCCACTAGCCAATCGGAATGGCTGTATGCAAATTAGCTCAGGCAAGATGGCGGCTGCAGCCCTGGAGGCCAGCGCAGTGCCAGCCGCAGGGTGAGCGAGATGTGGGGGTGGGCCGGAGGGAGATGGCATGGTGATGGTTGGCGTGGGAGTGGGGAAGCGATGGGAGGGTTGGGTGTGGGTGGGGAAGCGATCGGAGGGT